>WEIS01019017.1:0-19768 GCA_013389965.1 Todus mexicanus | reverse complement strand
GTGAATTTTCCTTTCCTATAAACTCCATAGGTGGGGCCAGCTATAGCAAAAACCAGTTATTAAAATCTGCTTTGTATTTCAAAGAATGCGTAATCTTGGTCAGTAACACTTCGGACTTTCTTTTATTGAGTGCTGCAAAAGCAGCCTGGGATGCAAACGGACTGTTGAGGCAGAAAGCAGGTATTTTCTCCATCTGATTCATTCATTGTTTGTTGCACAGCAGTTAGCGGATCCCATTTTGCCTTGCGATTTCCAAGTGAAATTCTCCTTGAGCAGAGCCTAATCTCTGCTTGGGTAATAATGACCTGTATGAACATAGCCAGAATTTTGTGCTACAAAAAAGAGCTTCCTGTGAGCTGTTAAGAGATGCACTTGTTGAAAACAAACACTGGGAGCTATTTTTAAATGCCTGAAGATACATTATTAGAACTTTAAAAGCCCTGCTTCACTGCAGTATGGCATAGTCACTGACTGTTGCAGTGCTGTGTAAGAATACAGAACATAGCACTGCAAAAATGCACCCTGCTGGACTGAGCAGAGGCTCTCCAGTGCACTTGTTTTACAGCAGTTTGAGGAATGAGCCTTGGAGCAGCACAAGGTCTTTGTAACCTCATTTTGTGCAGGCAGAGACTGAAGCAATATTAGAAGCAGACTGCACTTGCCTGTAGGAAACTCACGGCATTGGGCTTTTTTTACCACCACCTGCCAAAACCCCCTGATGGTCCAACTTTACCCCAACAGGGAGACAGAGGAAGGAGAAGGAGATGTAATGGCAGATGGCAACCCACAAGGAGGCGAGACCTGCATGCTGCACTTTGGCACTTGGTGAGGAGGACAACTTTACAATAACCTAGTTTGCTTATAAATTGGATGCCACCAATTTTTGCCACCGGTGTTTGCCGCTTTTTTTCCTCCCCAACTTCAGCCAGATCATTACAAGACACCCTAAAAAACTGAATTAATGAATTGACTTAGCTCCAGGAAGCTGTATTTCTAATGCTAAGGGGACATAAGAGAACTGATTTTAATACAGTGAAGCCAGACATTGTTCTATTATTTCAGGCTTTGATACAGTTTCAGTGTGCAGATAAGCTGAGGGACAAACTTCCTTACCCAGTAAAGCACCAAGGAGCTGCTCAGTCATCACTGTTACCTGGCCTGAATGCCCCAGAAATCTGCAGAAATTCATCAGAGGTTTTGCTGTGTTTTCTGCATGTCTTTGCCTTCAAACAAAAGCATAGTCAGTGGAGTTAGACAATAGGTAAGGGGAAAGGAAATTTGACTTACTCATGGCTTTCCAAAAAATGGTTTTCTTGTCTGCCTCTACCCATTAAAATTAACTTGCCATCTAAATGGATTTTGTCTAAATTAATTGTGCTGTCTCCACGTAGCGTTTCCCCAAGGAACACACTGAAATACTGCTAAGTCTTTGCCTGTTCTTGGCTGGTTGAGATATTAATTAATTATATGAATAAGCCTAGGAAAATAAAAGTAGATTTCTGTCTTAATTCATGTGAGTAACGGGGGTTAATGGCTCATGCGTGGAGCTTGCCAATGGTCACTTTACCGTGTGACCTGGTCCACTACTCCAGAGTGCCCCAGTTGGTCAGGGCAGATGTGAAGAAGGAACCATGGACATGGCAGCTTTTTCTTCTTGGTTGGTTGTTGTTTGCTCATTTTACAAGGCCTCTCCAGGATTTTCAGCTACAGGAAGACTTCCTTATTGGCACCCCTTTCCTTTCAGTGGTATGGAAACACCTGAATCATATAAGTATACCATGACTCTAAGCTGAGGCAAGGTAAAGGTGTATTTTCTCTGCCACTAGCTTACTTAGAACATTATATATCTGCATATAAAATCGTAACTATTTAGTTGGAACAAGAAATGAGTACTTGATATTGTTTAAGAATGCTAAAATTGCAAACTGAATAGTTGCAAGAGCTATTTCACGCTGCTCACCAGTGAATGCTTTATGCTCCTGCAATACATTTATTTCCAGTGGGCCTATTAAAAAAAAAAAAAGTATTTAAACATTTTAAACCCAGAACTTAGACTGGTAACATTTACACTTCAAAGCTCAGACTTGATTTGAAAATAACCATATTCCAGGAAAGTAGGTGTTAAAATTGCTTTTATACTCAGTCCCAAACTACTTCTCTCTGTGTGCTCTGCAAGGTTGCGTAATTCATATTCAGATGAATACACTGAGAAGGGCTCAGGTGTTTGCTTCCCACAACACCAGAAATTCTTTCAGACACAGCTGGGATTTACCAAGCCCCTTGGTTTCCCATCACAGGGTTGGTGGAGTCCCAAGCCTGTGGGAGGAAGTGACGCTGTTTGTAACACCTGAACATCTCAGAAATGCTCAGGCTCTGCAGTTGGCTTCCTTGAATTAAATGCAGAGCAACTCACTGACCTCACTGCTGCTGCCTTGCATTGCTCCTGACTGACTGAGAGCACAACTTTGTTCCATGTAGCCGTCACCTTGCTGATTCTGCACAACCATTTTGTTTGAAATGATGAATAATGCCTGAGCAGTGTAAATTCCCCAGGGGCCGTAGCAGACACTGTCAACTTTGCTGGTGGTATTGAGACATCTGGGCAATTCTTTTATTTCCGTACTTTATGCTTTAAGAACTTTGAGACTTGATTGCGAAGGAGTTTGCTTTGAGACTGCACCTTTCAGAAGACACACAGATAGCACTGTTTTCTCAGACAATTAATAATAAAGACTGAAGAGACTGATGAGTGGGAAGGATATTCTCCTGTCTGTAGCTTACACAAGTCAAAACAAGATTCAACTCAGCATTAACATTCAATATCTATTTTTCATATGCCATCTATTGACCATGGTAGGGAGATCCTACTTTTGAACCTCACATCCCACAAGCAGCTCTTATCTTTGTGAAGAGCAAAACATATTCAAGCCCTGGCCGTCCTGCAACTTTGCTTAGGAGGAGTGTTGTAATTAGAGCTTGTCTCTCTTTACTTCAAGCTTCAAACCTCCTTAGCAAACCTGGAGGCTCATGTCTAAAACCAGCATTCGTGTGAAGATGCTGTGCTAGCTACATTCCAGATTTGTCAAAACAATCAAAGCAACTCTGATAGGAAACCAGAAACAGGAGGGAAAAATTTGGCCAAATTCCTACATCCAAATATTTTTACAGCATGAGAAATTGCGCTAATAATGCTTCTGTCTGGTTAACAGCTGTCAAAGGATGAAAAATAAGCTACTGGGAATGTAGTCAATCACTCCTTTTAATGTGGTGTGAAATCCATAATGGCATTTATGCTGAATTTTAATGTGTTTTATGGAAAAATCACTGGTAGCTGTGTTGAAGAGATGCCAACTTTTAACAAGGAGCGTCTGGTGCTTTCCAGGCCACTCTCTGCATGTGTGTTCTGCGGGGAAAGATGAGTTTGCACTCTCTTTGCCTCTGGGAATGCATGTTTAGCAACATTCCCTCTCCTCCCCCTCTGCTTGAGGTGGGTCACCAAGACATCAGCTTCATTCACAAAAACACATCCGAGCCTCACCTGATTCCTCTTTGTTCGTGACTGCAGTTTTTACTTGCATGCAGCACGATGAGTCCTCTCCTGGCAAAGCGCACATGCTGCAGTCCTGGAGATATAACCGTGACAAGTCCTACTAATGTCACAAGCCTGTTCTTCTGAGGCAGCGAAGCAGGTGTATCACCCTTTGCAGGGCTGAGTGCTGTATTTTTTAATCAGTGGGTAACGGTAGCACTTCCCTGCATGACACAAGGAGATATTAATGTGTGCAAAAAGCTCAGTGTGGAGCCATGCACAGAACAGCCTATATATAGCCTGAGAGAGCAGCTTTTTGAATCGGGATGATGATTTTTGTGACTGATAGCACTGGGAAATGAAGGGCTCAGCGACTGCACAGAGAACGCATGGCTCAGGTTGTTGAAGGATTTGTGTTTCCCTGTGGCCCTGCTTTTCACCGGGATTTGTTAGATGGATACAGCTGGGATGGTCACGATCTGTAGCATCTTCCTCATCCTGCCCTAGAGGAGATATACTGTATCAGGTGGTGCTAATGTATTGGCTAAAGCCCCCTTTGGTCACCCTCCTCCTCTGGCTCAGCAGATCCGTGGCAGGTTGGAAGCTGCTGAGTCCTGGGTGACTGCAAGGGAAGCTCATTCTGCCCAAAGCACTCACACATGGAAGGAGAGCCAGGCTCCAGGTTTTTGGGCACTGTTTAAGGTGACAGCACTGTGTGAAACGTAACTCATGACACTCCCTCCTTTTTATTTCCACTAGTTCATCCATCGCAATCAGTACAGCCACTAAGGGCCAGTTGCAGTGGTAGTTTTACACTATATAAATATGCAGTCCTGGGGACCTGAGGAGGTGACAGTTCGTTTCCCATAAACTCACAACCGCTTGAACTGCACTCCCCTTTCTCATGACCTAAACTAATTTTGTGGTCTGAGGCTAACCTGGCGTGCTCAATCCAAGTCATGTTTTTAACTAATTTTGTAGAGAGGTGGGAACAGAAACAAGACAGTAACCTAACTATAAACAGGTGTATAAATTCCGTGCATGGGGATCATAAAAAAATAAATAGAAGAGTACTGACCAGAGTCTTGCTGTTTTCTGTTGTTTGCCTTCACCTAGTCATCTGTAGAGGTGAGCAGTTACTGTTCTTCAACTCAACCACATAGTTTCATGATGTATATTCTGTATAGTGTATATTGTTACGTCTCTGCTCCACACTTTCTCAGAGCTCTACAGTACAAATTATACCAGTTGAGGCAATAGAAATGCTTAGTGGTGGGATCTCACCCAAAATATCTCCCTGATATCTGGTCATGTTGAATTCGCCTTTCCAAACTGGGAAAGGTATGGGCATAGTCATAACAGGTCAGTTCAAGATAGAAAGGATGTGCCTCAGGGTGGCTGTAGGGCTAACACTGGTGTCATGGTTCCTGTCCAGCCTGATGCCATCAGTATAATAAAAGCTGTGGTTTCAGCTGAGTTCCTTCCAGACATTAGTTCAGAGTGCAAAATCTATCCAGCAGAACCAGGCTGTGTGGATGAGATGACCAGGGCTGAACAAGCGTGATGGTTAACCCCATTCAAGAAGTAGGTCTGTAAGGCTAATACACATTATACAGTTGTCTGCAGCCTGCTAGGCCAGGAGCGTTGGACATCCAGTCCTGAATTGCTTATGAATTTATGCACTGCATAACATGCAACTACTATTAAATATATTACACCAAACCAACATCTGTGCTTTCTTTGCTCTATTCATTCATTTCCCTCTTTTAACTTAGATCAGCTCCCAGTCTCCAGAAACTGAATCTTACAGTATCCAACATTTGGAGCCTTTCCTAATATATAACCCTTGAGTTCCAGTGTGCTACTCTTTTATTCAACTGAACACGCTATGACTTTGTGCTTCTCCCTTTCACTCATGTCAGAAAAGATATATCATTTGTTCCATTAAGATCATACCTTGTAAAATGCTATTTTTCCTACTGGATGACAAATTCCCTCAGCTTCCACTGAATTCAGTAGTGATGGAGGATGCTTATAAGACTGAGCCTGAAATTTCAGCTAAGCTAGTGAAGCATTTGGGTTGTATTGCAGTCCCACTGAAAATCAGTGGGACATAAATGTAATTTTAAACAAACATTTAAGTACTTTGCCAAACACAGCTAGACTGCTGAACACAGGCCTCAACAAGAAACTGTTTTCTATTTCTTACCATGATAACATGTTTTGACACACTATTGTGGTACCAAGTCAGTCACATCATCCTTAACACGCAACAACCAAGAGAGAAGTCAGCCTGCTGTACTGAAATTCATGAATAAGAATCATCTTCAAGTGTTATTTCTGAAAATCAGCTGCACCCATTTGTATATTAAAAGTGCAATGTCCCTACTTCCCAAGAACTTTTTCACTTTTATATCTCCAAGGAAGCTCAAACCAGGAGTTCAGCAGCCAGTGAAGAGACTGGGTGCACAGAATTCCAGACAGACATGTTGGCCATGTGTGGAGGACAATATTACACAGGAGATGGCCATCAGGTGCCTGAGGGTGTGAGCATGCCTAAGGAACACAAGGGCCCACTTATGCATCACAAAACCTCCTGAAGACTGCTGTGGTGTTGACCAGAAGTTTTATACACCCAGGTGTATCTCTCCTTTTAATGTTTGGTTGTAATTAATGTGTTTAGCGTACAGTTTCACTTTCATTTAACCTGAATCTCTGTATGCATCCCAGCCTTACAGCTACAGTACTGAACATTTCCTTGGTGTTCCTGTAGTTATTTTTGCTTCAATTAATTTTTGGAATTTATGTAAATTGTTTGTGGTAATAAATCATTGTCTAGTTGCTACTCCTCCCCCCCATCAAATTCAAATACCAAAGCAGGATGCTTTCTAGAAAGTACTGTGAATGTAACACTTGTGATAGTTCTGTATATATGGAATATATATGGGTAGGGACTTTTTACAAGGGCTGGAAGAGGGGAAATGGCTTTAAGCTGGAAGAGGGTAGATTTAGACTAGATATTAGGAAGAAATTATTTACAGTGAGGGTGGTGAGACACTGGCACAGGTTGCTCAGGGAAGCTGTGGATGCTCCATCACTGGATGTATTGAAGGCCAGGCTGGATGAGGCCTTGAGCACCCTGGTCTATTGGGGAATGTCCCTGCCATGGCAGGGGCTTGGAACTACATGATCTTTAAGGTCCCTTTCAACCCAAACTGTTCCGTGATTCTATGAATTGTTCTACCAGTGATCAGCAGCATAAGGTTATGCAGGACATGTAGGACAATAAAATCAATTCTGTCAGCTCCTGAGGCACCAGAGAGCCTGGACGCCGCCACCTAGGCTGGCAAGGGCTCCCAAACTCACAAGCCTCCACAAGTCCTGTCTGGAGAAAGCTTTATAAGGAGAGAAGAACCAGCAGCAAACCCATCTAAGCACATTAAGGGTGAAATATTACTCTGCTGCTAACTAGGATTCATCTCCTTTATCAGACCACGGAGGATATTCCAAATACTGATTCTCGGTTCCCACCACCTCAGTGGAGACTCACAGCGACGCCACAAGCCCCGTTTTCCCGTCCCTCAGGAGCTCCCCCCCACCCCTCAGGAGCTCCCACTCCATCCGTCAGGAGCTCCCGCCGAGGGGGCGATGGAGGAGAGCAGGGGACGCGGGAGCGGGAGGAGCAGGGGAAGGAGCTGCCGCCGCCGCCGATGCTTTGCCTTTTTTGCCAGGAGAGGGAGCAGATGCCGGCACAAGCCCCGCAGCTCTTGTTCCACCTCTCCACGGGCTCGAAAGCTCCGCGTTTTCTTCCCTGCAGAATCAGAGGAGGATTTAGCTGGAGACTTTCTCACACACTCACAAGTGGCTTTTAAGCGGTTCCTACACGGCTGGATGCTTTTGCACCTGGGAGTCATTGGGCACAGTTCCCCCGCCCTCACTCATCATCTCGTTTCACAAAGAATTTCCCTGGGACTTGGGTGTTGCCTTTTTTTTTTTTTTTCCTTAAAAAAAGAAAAAAAAAAATCTGGTATTGAAAGAAGACAGGGGTAAGCTATCCAGAGTATGAGAAGGAGAAGTGTTACTGGTCTCTAGTTTCAGTGAACAGAAGATAATGCCCTCCATCCAGGAATGAAAGACAGAAATAGGAATGCGTTTGAAAGATCATGGAAAACCAGCACCTGCAAGACGAAATAAATAAGATTTTTCAATTAAAATGTGAGAACAGCTGGGTTCAAAGAGCAATGCAGCAACAAATACCTGTGCTGCTGTCTGCGGTAGCAAATGCTGTGTTGTACAACTCCAATTAAACACAACTTTATTTAATGCATGCATTTATGGATATCATTTTACTTCCAGATGTGACGGATATAAAACTTTTCTTGCTCTAGAGTCTTACTAAAATTAAGTTGCCCAGAAGACACTCTCCGAAAGGGAAGCTGGCATGCCTGGCAATGCTCCCACGCGGGCAGCAAGACATTTTCGGTGGTCAAGTAAAGCCTCATCACACACTGCAAAGTAATACTGTGTAGGACAGTAAAGATCGTTTGAACTTGGACAACTTCATGAGCCCACAACAACTGCATTCCATTGTTACCTGCCCAGAGGAGTAAGTTGTCTCTGTATTACGTATGTGCCATGTCAAATCATACCGTTTGTGTTTAGTTTTACTGTATTTTTCAGATTGATAAGCGGTTCAATGTGCTGGATTTTGCAGGTGTTATCATGCATCTTTTATATCTTGTGACAGAGACAATTTCATCTGCAAGCATTACAGGGCAGACTATGCCTAGGAGCCCAAAGAGGCAGTTCTGCTCCCAGACCTTTTGTGGTCTTGGCAAGTTCGTGCCAATGCCCAGAAACTGCAGAGCAGCACTAGCGCTGCTACATGGCCACCCTTGCAAAGGAGTGTTGCATTCTCTGAAAAATAGTTGTTTTCCACAGCAAGCCATCAGATGGGACTGCCTGACTGCAATTGTAGGGAAACAGAGAGGTGTCCACCTCTCTGCCGCAATTTCCTATCAATATAATGCCAGCTCTTCCACAGCTCTTTGGTTACATTTCTGTATCTGGACTTCCATCTTCAGAAATCTTGGCTCTGCAAGCTCTGGCAGACCTAGGAACAGTGAAGATGTCTGCACAGCTTCTTGCAGGATATGCTCTAAGCTGAATGGAAATAATACGGTAGGTGCCATGCCTGTAGAAATAAAAGGAACCTGCAGACATACCCTGAGTCGATCCCAGTGCTTAGAAACCTGAGATAAACAGAAAGCAAAGCGACTGCTACTGAGAGAGGTGATGTAATCGTTGTTTGAGGGAAGGCTTTGGACCAAATGGTGGTCCTCACCCTGCCATTTCTGCCTGCATCTGCATCCTGTGTCCACCTGTCCGACTTCCCAGTTTTGCAGAAAGTAATGACCAGGGCTGAGAGAAGAAGGCCCCTCTTGAGCACCAGGCATGCTTTCCCAGCAAACCAGAGACTAAGTTCCCCACACCAATGCCCACCTCCTCAGTGCAGTGCCCTTCTCTGTAGAAAACACAATGGCAAGGCCAGTGGCTGCAAACATCTTTTCTAAACCCAGCAGCTGGGCTAATGTCCTGATTTCATGTGACTGATAGCAAGGAAAACCAAAGACGGATATTAAAGAAGTCTCAGCAAGAAAATGGGTTAAATGGTGCCCTAAGTCCGCAAACGCAGATGGGTGAGAGCAGAACCTGTTTATAAACTGCAGCGACTCTGCTGCCTGGAGATGACTTCATGCCTGAAGAACTCTGGTAACTTTTTTCAATCAACACTGTTCTTTTTCTCTCACACAGATGTCAGGTAAAGACATATACTACATTATATGAATGTCAGAGATAACTGCCCGGCAATTGCGCTTTCCTTTTGCTTCTCTTTTACCTCAGAAGCAAGTCCCTCCTTTTTGCTGCATGTGAGCAAAAATGGGATTTGATGACAAAAATCTAATCCCCAATCAAGTCTTTCTTTACCAGTAAGATTTGCAGGAGAGATGCTAAGCAGACATAAAAGTGCAGTTCTTTGCTGAGATGATCACAGAGGAGTATAATGAAAATTAACCATCACTTTATCAAATATACCCATTTTTTAAGCACCTTGATTGAACAACAGCTTAAATTCTGTAGAAGTGGCTAAAGCCATAGTTGTGCCCCAGTGATGTGCTGATGTCTCCTCTTCCCTGGGAGCCAGAGGACAAATTCCTCCAGGCTCTCCAGAAGCAGTAGCACATTCCCACTTTTATGCCAAGGGCTTTGCTGTTAACCCCAATTAATTTTCTGAGTAGACACTCTTGTTTCGGAGCAAGTGCAGCAGTGAATTGGTGTAACTAACTTTGCATGTGGATATAAAACAGGTATTCCTACATCATGTATGTGCAATGTCATATCACTCATGCATGCCTGTGTGCAAAGCAGTGGGTACAGATGGGCGCACAGTTAAATTAGGGCAGGCTGCTCAGGCTGAAGAGGAGATGTTTGAAGCTGGGCAGCATCTGCAGCTCCCCATTATCCTAATTCTCACATTATTTATAAAATTGGCTGGATAGGGAGGAGGGGACGCAGCTAAGTCCCAAACGGAACGCCTGCCCCGATGCTGGTTCCCTTCCTTCCACTGCTCCTGTCATTACTCCTGGCTTCTCGGCCCTGCTGCGCTGCATTAGGGGTGCTCCAGGCCCTGTGACCCCCCCAGCCTCTCTGCCAGCTCCATTTCACACCCTCCTGTGGTGAGCTGGACTCCTCCTGCACCTGCAGAGCCCAGCAGGGCCTTGCTGCAGACAGGGCATCCCACAGCTAACCCCTCTCGGACAGTGTCTCACAAAAAGGAATAGGAGCTAGGAGCTAAAAAGCTACCCTGGTTTAAGAGGATGGGTTGATACCCAAACATGAAATTTACAGGCCGTAAAAACTTCAAAACACCATTTCTGCTCATTCTTACAAACAGCCTTACCCAGGTGAGAAACCCATAGTTCTCCCACTTTCCCTGTAACTGGCTGGGCTGGTGGGCAATGTCTTAAGACCCAGGTTTTCAGGCCTTCAGCATTTATTTACCATCACCTGACTAGCAAAGCATGTACTTAAGCCCATTGTTGGGATAAAGCCCGGAGGAGCTGGGCTCCAGCATGGGCAGGCAAAGACAGATGGGCAGCACATGAACAAGAACAGTCATTACACTGAATCAAGTGTGGGCAGAAAAAAAGAAGCCCTTTTCCTGTAGCACCACTACAACAAACAGTCACATACTGGTCGACTAGTTGTGGGATATTTCAGTCCGCTTGCTCCTGCTTTGCTCTGAAATAACTTCTCCAGCAAATGCTCGCCCTAGAAGTATTTGGAGATTTGCCTGTCTGAGAACTGACTTTAAAAATTCACATTTTCAACCTCATTTTTTTACATCTAATAGATCATTTAACTAATTCATATTCCTGTATCTCTCTCAGATCATATCCTACAATTGAATGCTTGAAAATAATGCAAGCATAAGGTTCTCTGAGGGACTTCTAGGCCTTCTGACATGGCCATTTTCAAGATAATATTAGGAGACAATAGGAAGCATAATCATTGACTACCTGGTGGTGATGTCAGACCTTCAGTTCTCCTGGGATAATGTCTGATTTAATCGCCACAAATGGAGGTCTTCAGTGTGCCCTTTTACTGGGATTAAGTTCTGGTTACGTTTTGACATCCATAAAGACTTCAAAAAAATACAGTGATCTATATGCATAATATGGTAATTGTGATAACTCGAAATTGAGAAAGATATTGATAATTATAGGTAATGAAAATAGCTAGTGTCGACAACCTGATACCATTGCACTTTTCACTGATTAACAGCACTAGTTAATAGAACACCTGCTGACTTAAATCTTACCTATGCCGGATCAGAAGATACAGAGACAAAGTAAAAGTGAAATACCTAATGTTTTAAATTGCAAATGCAACACAACTGGCTGGCAGTTTTGGCATGCTATATCTGCGGACACATTGCAAAGCAGCCAAAACTAGCACAAAGCCCAGGGCTGCGCACATGGCAGACTGACAGTGAACCACTAAACCCGTCATGTTGTGACTCCAAGGCCCCTGAAAAATCACTGCATTCTATCCTACAGTTTCCTTTCTTTAGCCCATCCTTGCTAAGAGTATACTCTACTAAACGGGCACTGATTTATCTTATTAGAGACACTCTAGAAACAGCAGGAAAGCTAAACCCTGGGTAAATCTGCCTCACTTTACTGCTATTTTTATATCAAAATATGCTCATGCATGTGGAACTGGCAGTGCTGAAGCTCTGCAGGCACTGAGACTGCCTGGCTACCGCCCTCACCAACTCCCTCACCTCTGACCTGCCAGATCCCCATCACAGGCTGAGATGGCAGCTCACTCCAGGCTATCTTCACTACTTTGGCTAATTGTGGTATAGATAGTTGTCAGCAGGGCTTGAAGCGAAAGCTCAGCTCATTTTCCTAGGTTAGAGATTTACAGGCAGATAACAAGTTATGGTCACTTTGGGCAAGGATCAGAGGTGAAGCAGTGACCCAGAGTCCAAAGGTAATGCATCCTATTACCAACTCACCTCTGGCTGCTGCCTTGCAAACCTCCCCTCGCAATCACTCTGTGCAAGCAGATGTCTTATTAGCTGCCATCCTTAAGTGGTTTTTGTCATCATGTCAACCTTGAAATAACACAGAGTGAGGGGAAAAACAATGGCCCAAAATGGCCAACTGCTAGAGAGTTTCAACAGAGCAAGGAAAAACACTGGTGTTTAGAAAAAGCAAAAAGCAAAAATGCACAGAAATATTTTTTCTAGCTTTGTGGACAGTGAGGCAGTAAGACTTGCACACAGTTACCACAGATTATTGCGATACTTAAAACAGGAGGTGATTCTACTAAGGATGAATCAAAGAAAGCAAACTGCAGAGAAAATTGGGGCAATGCTCAGCAGTCAAACATTTATAAAATGTATAGTTAGTGTAAAGCCTATCTGACAGGTAACCTACCTTCTCTTCTAACATCTAATTTAATTGATGTTTCAGAAATGTAGAGGTTCTTGCAGACTTGTCACTTGCCTGCTTGAAGGATGTTCTTCATATCAATGAAAATCTCTCTTCTAAACCAACGGATTAATTTAGTGGGGCTGAGATAAAATCTTTGATCCCTCTTTTCTGTCCACAAGAAGGAAGGCGGGTGAAGCAGAATCTGGCATTGAGCTAGTCTCAGGCTCTCCTGATGCCACATGTATTTTAAAGCTGAGGAGGAGCATTCCCACCCAGCTCAGGGTAGAGTGGCCAGGGAGCAGTGAGGGATACTGTGATGGCTCCATGATGGGGAACAAACTAGGAGATGAGAGCAACCATAGCACTAGCTGTGACCTCATCAATGGAGCACAGGCCTACAACATATGCCCATGATAGACACCAAGGTCCATTGATAGCCCCAGGCAGAGTAACCTGTGAGCCAGACCTGGAGTCCACCTGGGAAGGCCTAGGCATTTACCAATTTTTTTCACCTATAGAAGATGTCATTTCATGCTGTTGTGTATGAGAGAGAAGAAAGTTCATGGCTGTTGGGCCAGTTGTTCCTCTGCTCAAGAGAGGGTGATGCCCATGCATGTTCTTGGAGGAAAAACTATCAGCAAGGAAGGAAATTAATGCTGGAGTTGCTCTGGGATCATACTTTATGCTGCCCTTGTTCTCCTTTAGTGGTAGACATGTAAGGCAGGAGGTAAACCAGCACACTGTTGACACCAGCCTGGGAGGCACTGACAACAGAATGAGGGCTGGAATATTACATGAAGGCATAACGCATGAGCCTAGTGTGGGGTAGAAATGGAAATTTATCTAACAGCAAAGTCATAGTCTCTGTGTTTTGGGATTAATCATGGAAATTTCTTTGAGCTCATCAGCTGTGGATGGCAGAGGAGGAGTAAGTCTTTGTTTTATTAGTCACAAGGTGACAATGAGCCACAGAGACATGTTGGCTGTGAAGAAAAAAAAGGCTACGGCAAAATCTATTAGGCAAGGTACTTCCTACAGTGAGCAAGATTTTAATGCCATCACAGAAATCTCAGGAGGGATCTCATCCCTGCTGCTTTATGCCAGTCACTCTTGGTCAGGGAGGATGTGGCTGGCCTGGAGCAGAGGCAAGGATGGTGGCTGGAGGCAGTCACTCTCCTATGAGGGAATACACACAGGGGTAATTAGCTCAGCAAAAGACTGTAGAGCTTATACAATTGCTCTTCATAAGTAATTCAGAGGAGTTAGTAGCAGGAAGGGAAAAGGGCCATTTAAGTTAAGCTAAAGAGCAGTTTTGGCACAAGAACAAATGGTGTGAGAGGCTGCAGGAATCCCACCATGCCAGTGAGGGAGCTGAAGAAAGTGAGAAACACCATTAACCTTCCCGGCCGCCCTTGGCTGTGAGCTGAGAAAACCAGCTCTGCAGCAGGGGACTCGGTGGGCTTGAAAATGGAACTGGGAGGTTAATGACAAGTTCAGTGGAAGAGTGAGCTCAGTTCTGGGTAGCTAGGGCCTTTGGGCTGGGGTAATTAGTGGAGAATATAAGCTGATGTTTGCTTTTCTAATAGGATATAGCTAGTTTGAGATTCTGAGACGTTTGAGATATAGAAAAGGGTAAAACTCTGTTTGGCCTGTGCTGTAAAGCTGAGGCAGGAGTTGGGAGTAAGCACAGAATCTCCCTGTCTGGGTCTGGGTTTTTCTGCCCTTGTGCCTTCTGAATCAGTGCTGGAAATGGAGAGGGGACATACAAATAGTGAATTGAGTATATGCGTTGAGAGCAAAGGAGAAAAGTTCTTTATCCATGCTTCAAAGTTTAAAGTTACTATGACCAAAGTACAATTCAGCTATTGGCAACTTTGGGCACATAGAGACTTGAAATCTTTCGTCTTCGCTGTCACAACCTACCTGGCCAGATACTTCCCTGCAAGAGGAGAAGCTCAGTTGTACAGTAGCACAGAGGACAACATACACTTCGCAAATCTGTATCCTGTCTACAGCTGTCTACCCTCCCAGCCTCCAGAAGAGCCGCTCTCTTTCCTTCTTATGCTGGCAAAGTCAATGAAGAAGAATTCATTAGCATCAAATGTAGGTGTGTTCATGGTGGGGAGTCTTGTATCTATCCAATCTGTGGTATCTGAAACTGAAATTGTTAAAAGGTAAGCCCAGCTGTTCTTGTGCCCATTTTGAGTGATACTGTACTACCTCTAGACTGCCTTCTTAACTGCGTTTGGAAGCACCCAAGGCAATATCCACATTTAAAGAAGTGGCCTCCAGGCACAAACCACAGAACGAACACCAAATATATTTGTTTTTTCAAGCTCTCCACCATTACACACACAACACCCTTCAGGATTATACGACACCAACCACACAGAGTCTAAGGTGCAGTGTGAAGCTGGTTTTGAAAAGTTTGATGTTTGATGTTTGCTGCAGCGGAGGTGTCGTTCAGGTGCAAGACACAAGCAGACAACTTCTCTCTGGGTTAATGGAGAGGTCCTTTCTGCCTTTGGCTGATCTGGGAAAGCGCTGGTCAATTGACTGTACTTGCTGCTCTCCATGATGGCTGTGTTATGGTTCTTACGGCTCTATATGGGAAGTAGAGATCCTAAGTAGCAAATGCTCCCCTAGGAGATAACAAACTAATCAGACACTTCCTTGTAATTCTTTCTCTTGCCCAGCCCTCCTGTTTTTGTCACACATTCATTTCTACAACAGAAAATCAAATATCAAAGAGCAAGGCCTAGTGTAAAACTTTACTGCATTAAACAGTGCTGGTACCTCTGGCTGCCTTCTGAAAGCAGATACTTGCTCTTGCTTAACACTACTAGCCTGAATATAAGATATCAGTACTGAAGATTAGCTTGGTATGTTGACACAGAAGATGTCCTAACATAGGAAGACAGGATGGGAGAGTGACAGCAAGTGATCAAGGACAATCTGCTCTAGTGAATGAGCATTAAAGGCTGACGGGGAAACATGAACTTGCTAAGCGTGGGGGAGGAAGGAGTTTGAAGAAACACTGATTGAGGTCAAGAAGATTTCCTTTTTAAAAGGAGAGAGACAGAGGAACATTAAACAGGTAGTGAAAAGGTAAATGGAGGAAACCTACTGCACAGTACAGCTCCATGATAATGAGCAGAGGTTATACATGTATTCACTAGCTATTTGCACTGATCAGCCCAGGGACTTGGATCATGATGGGATCTGAGCATATAACAATAAAAGGAGATTTCCCAGGTGATTGTAGGCATGATCCAAAATGAACTACCTGAAGCTCTGTGGCCATGTTGTAATGCAATACTGCAGCATAGCAAATAAAATATCCAGGCATTCAAAGGCATACTCTGCACTCCATCCACCTCCGTTTCCTGGAAAACTGCATTTAAACAGACTAATTATGTGAAAATCAGGGTCTGTGCAGCCCTCCTTCTTAGGGACAAATAACTTCCACTGAGATCAGGGGGACCTAGTCATAACGGATCTGAATTGAAGTCCTTTATAATAAGAGGCTGTTCATAGTCCTTCTATTTGCTTCAGCTATGCTTTGTTCTGTATTTTTTCTGAGTTAAGAAAGCAAGATCTCTGTTATTTCATGTCTGGAGAGAACTGATGTTTGTATTTCTATTAGTGTTTAAAATTGCATCCTTCTTTTAGGGTAGAAAAAAAGCAACACCCTGGTAAGCTGTATTTCAAAAATACTGCCTTTTGGACTAGGCGGGTCTAAGACTTCTTAATGCCATTTTTTGGTGGGTAAAAGAACCCTTGCAGTACTTCAACGTGAAAGTCGGCTGCCCTGGAATATAATTTAATTACCACACAGCATTCTGTTTTCTCCCAAAGCAAACAGAAATTTGTTTGCCTCTTGCCCTGGGCTTTCACATGTTGTTCAGAAAGCTCCCATGCACCAGCATGGCCTGGGTGAGAGCTCTGCGAACGCCGGCCAGCTGCCAGGAAAGCTGCCTCCAGCTCTCCTGCTCTCATTCCTGAGCTGTCAGCCTGGCACTTCCAGGGGAGCAGAGCTGTCAGGGGCAGCCGGAGCTGCACCACTCTGCTGCCCTAGTGTAATTACAGCGCATCCAGCATTGCAGGCTGTTAGGAATACCTTTATTAAGCGAGGGCTGCTGATGTTGCTTTCCCTGCTTGTGTGTAATGCTGCTCTGCTCTAAACCCGAGTGTTTCTGAAGTGTCAACCATGGCTTAGCTGGATCAATTGCTGTTGCTGTTAGTGGTGCAGGTGGAAGGGTGGGAAAGAGCCTGAAGCTGATCCAGAAGAAGGCCTGCACTGATAGCGCCTTTCCTGCCTATGTGATGTGGGAATTGTCAACATGCCAACAATCCTGCTCCTTTTGAACATCTTCTAGCAAAAGAGATTTCTGGTTTCTGTTCCAGTTGAAATGCTTCCATTGTCTTCTCTGGGTTCCACCTGGAAAATAGGCTTTAGAACAGAGTCTTCGGGCAACTGATTTTCTGGGCACCGTTACTGATCCCTGGGGCTGTTGTTCACTAGTGGAAACCCCAGGAAGGTCCCTGTGGAATGGTGTCTGTGAAAGGTGAACTTGACTTGAAAATAGATTTCAGCTTCAAATACCAAAATTAACTAAAATGATTTAATGTCCTGGACAGAGAATCTGCCTTTGTGATCACCAACAAAAAGCAGGGCAGGAGGCACTAACCAGAGCTTTTTACACCCTCAGAACTCACTTCGATCCTCCACATTCTGCCCTTTAGTAGACTTGTGTCCAGCTGATGCCATCTACCCAAGGTCCTAAAATGCCTACACCAGCCATGGCTCAAACTGCGAATACCTTTCTGTTCACAGTGGTGCCTCACGTCAGGCAGCGGGTACAGATTAGCATGAATCTGACAGCGGCCTCACGTCATGGTGATTCTCCAGGGCTGAAGCCTCCTCATATGATTAGTTAAAAACACTTCACAGTGGCTTTGCATTATTATAAGACCAAGCACTATGACCAGACTGGGGGATATGCTCCGTATGCTGTACGCAGCCCCAGCCCATAGTATCTCTATGCACAGTCTGCTATGTGGGAATATCAATCATAAAATCAGGCTCAAAATATTTCTAGTTAGTATGATTATGGTTAAAAGAATATGATTTTTTTTTCATTAGTTTAGGAAAAAGATCTGACTAGAAGAATAATATGTGCTGACTTGAAGAAGGGAATCATGATTACCTTCCAGCATACAAAAGCCCCTGTCAGTTGCCAAGAGTCACCATGCTTTGCCCAGAAATCTCTGCTGAAAATCAGAAGACCAGATTACTTTCCTCTGTAGAGGTAATAAGTGCATTTTGTGATGGGCAGAAAAGCCTGTTAGGACATTCTGGTTCTGGGAATCTGCAGGCTAAGGAATTAGCAGACACACAAAATGAAAGCACTTGGACAGGATAAGAAATTCAAGTTACTTTTACCAATATGCAATGTGATGGACTCAGCAGCCACTTTACTGGAGCCCTTTTTTAACTGGGATTGATTCTCTATGAGTTAAAGCTCCTTTCACTGCTTCAGTTTGATCAGTTGGCTTGGAAGGTGAGTATTTTATTCAGAATGAGAACTTTGCATTTAGATGGTTTGGGGTGAGTGCAGCTATTTCAGTCCCGATGCCCAATGTAGCAGGCTGGGGCTGTGCAGGGTGGCAGGGATGCACCAAAGCCCACACTATGTCCTACATCATCCCTTCTCCTTATACAAGAAGAAGTTAGTTGGGATTTCTTTTCCAACCTGAGACACACATGATTGATGAAGTGAGCACCAAGCCCTTGTCCAAGAAGGCTGTAGAGGGTGTCGTTGCCTCTTATCTTCACTGAGCATAGGCCAGGGAGACTACAGAGTAGCTTGTTGCAGGGACCATGTTTAACTCATAGATTTCTTGTACAGGACAGGAGGATTATTAGATGATTTGGTTTAGTGTCCTAAAGTCTCCCAGATTGGGTGCTGAGACTTTTTGTGGGCAGAATCTAAATGGATCCCTTCACCCCAGGGGGTTCACCAGACCAGGCTCCAGTCTGGCCAGTAAGCCTAGCAGACAGCCAACCCTAGAAAGTCAATGGGGCAACTCAGGCATTCACAGCTATGGATGAGTGCATGTGTCTGCAGGATCTGGTCTTTTTTCCTCTTTCTTTCAATTCACGGGACTACTGGAAGTCTCTATGTGTGTGGCACGCTACTTTTCCTTGCACTGTTCACCTGAGATCCCTGCGATAAACCTGAGTATGGGAGCACAGTGACTTCAAGTCAGTTCTGTGCAAACACAGGGGCTGTTTAGCTTTCCACAAAGTACTGAGATCTCGGTGCTTTGCCCAAGTGCTGTTGGTTGCCTTCTTAGGAAGCTGTGCTCTCCTTTAATTTCTGGCCTTTACCAGGGAAACCATTGATCTAACTGGCAGCTCAGATTTATCAGGTACCAATCAGATGCACATTTGCTGAAGACAAAGGTCTTTTTGATCAGTTGCATTAGGAATTTTACCTGGAATTCAATACACCTAGAGTCTCTGCAGGCAAAGATTTTCACTGAGATTTATCCTGCAGTATGAATAGCCTTTGACTATAATTGTTTTACTTATTTGCAGTTGTGTCTTCTCCATACGTGCACAAGTTTGCTAAGTAAGGGTAGGTTATCAAGATCAGATTCCAGCAATGATTATGCTGCTGGTTACTTTCCTGCTTACAGTCTTTTTTTCTCTCCCCTCCTCAAAGGGATTTAGTTCTAATCGAGGCCCTTTTGTACCTTTGAAACAAATGTTATTCTATTGTCTGTTGTTCACTTGTTAATGTTGTTAATTCTCTTTAGGCATATTTTTCTCTTTTTGTTTGATGCCTTCACACTTCAATAAATGGTAGAGTTTTCAGTTCTTAGGGGAGTAAGGAGGGGGTCAGTAGAACTCCAACCTTGGTTTTCTGGAGGGCAGACATTGACCTGTCCAGAAGCCTGGTTAACAGAGTCCCTTAGGAGGCATTCCTGAAGGACAAAAGGACCCAGGAAGGCTGGAAATTCCTCAAGAGGAAAATCTTTCAGGTGCAGGAGCAGGCCATCCTGGTGTGCTGTAAGATAAATTAGCAAGGAAAAAGACCAGCCTGGCTGAACAGAGAGCTTTGGCTGGAACTCAGAAAGAAAAGTCTATGGAAGAAGGGGCAGGCCACTCAGGAAGACTACAAAGATTCTGTGAGTCTACTAAGGGAGAAAATTAGAAAGCCCAAAG
>WEIS01019008.1:0-18338 GCA_013389965.1 Todus mexicanus | reverse complement strand
CCTCCTTATACCAGCACAAAAAAGAATTACAAATCTTACTTAGCAAAACAGAGGGCGCATTCCACTGCCTCAAATCCCTCTGCTATTGATGACTTTAAGAGTCTGGTATTCTTAAGTCATTATTGTTACCTTGGAGAACAGACTCTTCATTTTAGAATATTCCAGATTCCAAAACCCCTTAACTATTCAGACATGAAGCTCCTCAGACTATGTACATCTCTGCTTATGTGTCTGAACATCCCCTAGTACAACAGAGCCCCGACCTTCACAAGAATTCTGAATTACTCTCATACTGCAAGCTAATGGCAATGTTTTCCTGATTTTTCACTGGAGTAATTTCATCAGTCGCTAGATGAAACAAGGAGAATGTTCCTAAGGCTTCTAAATGGATGTTCTTTCTGCTTTTTGAAGGTTAGTCAGAGCAGGAAAAAAACCCCATCAGTATCACCCCACGTGGTGCGCTCGATCTTGTCAAGCTTACCAGTTTTGGAAGGCTGAGGTGTGCAAGAATGTTTACAGAAATGTAGAAGTAACACTTGTCATTATTCTTTTAATTAATAGTTGCCTAATGCTGGTTCCCAACCCCTGCGTAATTTCTCCAACTACTGCACTTCCAGTGACAGAGCAAAGGTGTTGAAAGGGAAATGCTGAGTACTGAGATGAGAAAATAGTATAGATAGCTAGAAAATACTACATCCTGCTAGGAAAAACAGTGATAGAGCAGATCTGTTCAGCCTTCAGAAGGGAAGGCTCCAGGAGAAAATCCATGCATTGACACCAGTTCCATGTTGCTCAGTGCTGGTAAGTTCAAGCATTTAAAAAACAAATTACATTTTTCTGTGCGATCATTTTAAGGTACTTTCTGTATGAAACTACTAACTTGAACAGAAAACAATATTTTATTTGACTTCTATTTTCTGAGCCTTCAGAGTGGTCACAAAAGATATTTCCTAACTTTCCTGCTCTGAAAACTGAGAACTTGATTCTTCAAGTAAGCAGCTAAAAGATGAACATCCAAATTATGACACCTGCAACAGGGTGTTTCAGAAAGCGATTGATATTAAGAGATTTAATAGCCTGGTCAAAACGTTATCACAGTTCACATTGCCAATGTAGTCCTTTTATTCCATATTTCATCAGGATGCCTTTTGATAAATCCCACTTTTCATAGTTTTGTAAATAATATAGATTCTCAGATTTTTCCCTTGCAGATATTTTACCCTCCTTCCTGACTCCATTCTCAGGCTGCAACAAACACTGCTGAGCATTTCCAGGGGTTGTCTCCTTTCAGAAGCGATTGCTTCCTTTTCTGTAAAGTTTGTTGAAGGTGCTTTAAGAATTACTGTCATGAGAAGCTTCGCACTACTTTCTTGGGGATATAGAATTGCCCAAATCCAGACATCTTTAATTGCTTTAAAAATATGACCAGAGACTCTTTTTCTGATAGGGGAATCTTTCACCTAGAGCCAAATCTAAGTGAGTATCTTCGTAACATGAATATGTTCACAATTCTATGTCATTTCAGTAGGGGGTGAGCAAATTCATGCTCCTTGAATTAAAACACCACAAAAGCACAGCATGACCTGTCAGCTGAGAAGCAAAGCATCTGATAGCAAAGGTTGTCCTCCCACCAAGCTGTGAAAGGGAAAGTGGCGTTAACCCCTGTCCCAGAAAGCTGTGTGGTTCCTGGAGAGACCCCTCCTACAAAGCCAGATGTAGGAGAACAATCCAGCCCAACTGGCTTTTCCACCCCCTGTATTTTCTAAGCGTTGATTAGATTCTGCAATCGCAGTTTTATGGAATTATCAATTGATCTTAGCGAATGGCTGTCAACACTGTAATCAGCCTGGTATGATGTGTACACATTGACCTTCAATCCTCTGCCCAGGAGTGTGTGTCAAAGATAAAATGCCTCTTTGCGATGCCTCTCCCTCCCACGCTCCCCAGGCTATTGCTCTTTATGGACTGAGTAAGCTTTTGTTTAATTGGTTACAGCAAACAGAGAAATAAATAATAACAATACTGAGCCTGCCTCTAGTGTCTCCCAGATGGCTGCAGTGAGGAGGCTTTGCTCTACAGGTGGCCCTCAGGAAAACCTCCGAAGTCTGCTACAAGGGAAAATACACACAGACTTTTAGCTCCTCCCCTGAGGATGACATTTTTCCTGTGCCTTAGTAATAGGAGTGAAATAAGAATCAAGGGAAAGAGTTTCTCAGTGCCTTTTCCACCCCTACTCTGGAGTTGCCTGCCCTCTTTGCCTCAGTTCTCAGCGTACACTGTGATGACATGAGCTAGACATGAGGCTATTTCCCTTTTCTGTTCTTCCTCTTTTCCCATCCCATCCCCCTTGAACCTACATCCATCCTTGAATGAGTATCAGTATTAGCTAAGACATGGGAAGTGATGCAGTAAATTACTAACGGCCACTCTGAAAAGCTGAAATATTTCAAAAACATCAGTGTATTTCTTATCTATTTCCATTTGCTCACCATTTCGCCCCAAATAAATACAGTGATTCCTATTTACTCGTGTTTCTATGTGTACATCCTTATTTTTTTTTCCTCCTGCAAGCAGTTTGTTATTCTTAGAGCTTGGTGAAGAATTTCCAAGCCAGATATAAATTCTTTTGCTGACAAAGTATTCCACGAACAGATTAATTTTCTGAAGCATCTTTCCTGTATAAAACCATTAGAATCACAACCCAGACTCCTCTTTTAACAGATGCTCAGACATGTTCACAAGCTGATCATTACTATGCAGCAATTGGTCACTTAAATCATAAGGTCCTGTTGGACCTATTTCCCTATCAGGTGATGGCTCCTATACACTTGCATAAACTTTCTATGAGCCTCTAGCTGCAAGTCCTCATGCAACACTGTGTTCAGCAAAACATGACTGTTCAGCATCACACGACTGTTCAGTATCACACAGCCTAGAAGTCATCACAGAGAGCTGGCTACTTACAAATTTCAGCTGAGGTTCCCAGGAACCTTGTGCTGAACAACTATTCCACAATTACCTCTCCGCTTTGCTCTCTAATCATGAAAAAAATAGAATCTTTTTCAAGTTTGATATAAACATGGCATGAAGTGTGAAATCAACCCATGTTGTACATCATTTGGAATGACCAGTCACATGCGGTCTCTGCATAATTAGCCAAATCATTAATAACCTGCTAAATAATTAGCGCACATAATTAGGTATGGACAAAAATGAGAGCCTAAGTATGTATGCGCCTTGAGTTTGGGCTGTAGCAAACAAGATCAGAATGTAAATTATGTTTTTAAGCCAAACATTGCATAATCTGACTGCTGTGGCTTTGGGGTAACTGTTGTAATGATGTAACACTGGTCAGGTAAAATGGTATCTCTCTCTTCTACCATCTCCTGCTGACTAATATCGGGCACAATCTCCCCTAACTTCTTTTTATAGCATCTCTGTCCCAAACGGCTTCCTCCAAAGAGGTAGGGTTTGCTACTCTTTAAGTCCACCTCCAGAAATTAATAGTGGGCAGCCAGGACCACATCTACAGAGGACATGCTCCATTGCTTTCATCATACTATTGCCCCCACACATCTAGAAACGTACATTCAGGCCTGGATTCTCCTTTCTCTGGATGCATCATCATTCAAGCTACTTCAAGTGACGCTTTTCACCTTCAGGTTGCTACAAAAGAGGATAGAAGAAGAGCTGCTATTAGATGACCTTGGACCTTCTATAGCAAGAAGGAGCATATTCCCTGAAGCAAGTTTTTGTTTGACTTCCTTCCACTTCTGAGAGAGTTGCACAAGAAAATGCTCATTCACCAAAATCAGAGGAAGCTGTTCACCTCCACGACCAAGACCAGCAGTACCAGCTATTCAATGTCAAGTCATAAGAATCCAGAGACTTTCTTCAAAAGGTCAGCAGATAGCCACCTGGTGGAAGGACATTTCATATACATGCCTCGCCTCAGACGTTGCAACGGACAAACAGGAGCCTTGCACAATTCTTTCGAGCCTTCCAGTGAACCATTCATCACTGGCACACGGCAGCAGAAAGGCTGGCTAAGTGGCACAATAAGCAAATCCCATCTCTCTCTCTTTCTCTCAAGGGGTGTTCTGTGCAGTTTCTAAAGCTCATGCAGGCCTCCATCTGTGGTTGTGCTGAGCCAGGGCTCCCCTGGGTGGGTGTGGGGAGCAAAGCTTTGGCTGCATTTCACCCCCCCCACCCTAAGGCTGATGTGATATATTAGGTGCAGGTGACACTCGGGTCAAGTGAGCACCTGTTCTCCTGAGGCCTCAGGGGAGTCTTACTAACATGGGAAGAATTTATTTTAACAGCTAGAAACTGGAGGAGATTATCACAGTACATTCTCTCCCTGGGAGTTGCAAACTGCTGGAATTCACTTCTCCCCTTTGGGATATTGCAACAAAAAGAGGAAGGGTCTTTCTAAGGAGTGGGAGAAAGAGTTGTATGTTATAAAGCTGCTCTCTGTATTGGCTTTCAGTGAGAATTGCACTAGTCAATAGATATCCTTGGTCTGTTCACGTTAACCTCATCTCCCTATCACAGAAGCTGCAGTACAGGGCTGAGCCTGTTTTATTTTGCCCAGAGGGTTTGTGGGTTTTGTGAAGACTTCCACACAAAGACCTTTGGAAAAGCAGGGGTTAAAACTATAGTCACACATATACATATTGAACATCTCGTCTCAGTACATTTGCCTGTTGCAAGATTAAAATAAATGGTTATTATTCTTGGCAGGTCATTGAAAAGGTGAAGCCCTTCTGCTTTTATTTCATCCAAACCTTCTAAGTCAGGATCCCCACACCACTGCCTACCCAGACAACCAAGAAAAACACCCTATGTTATATGGGGAGGTCTCAGAAAGAGTCCCACAGGCCACCAGTCTGGGTTCTAAGGGAAGTTGTGACCTGTGTTTGTGACCACTTGGTGGTGTTTTAATAGTTCACGTAAAATGAATTGTCTTAGCCCAGCCCCCAGTGCCTGGACACTTAATGCACAACCCCAGCCTGGGGTCAGCATTGTTGCAAACAGGGTCAGGTCTAGGCTTAAGTAGTCCTGGAGATGGAAGGAGTGCGTTAGATGCAGGACTCAGAGAGGAAGGCTAAAGTGGTGTATTTGATCACGTCAGAACACTACACAGAATTTCTGATCTCTGTAGGAAGAGGAAACAGGGGGAAGGGAAGCACTTGCCTTTAAAATTCATTTTAGCTATAGCTTGAAAGCTATTTTCTTTAGAAATTTCCTTCAGTGTTATCAACTCAGAAAAGTTTTAATCGTAAAACCCCTCAAAGTACAGTATTTTCTCTAACCCTAAATGGATGTAATTTTGTTGTTTTTGTTTGATTATTTTTACTTTTCAATTTACTAAAAAGAAAAAAAAAAAGAAGCTGCTATTCACCAGCCCTGCTGGAATCGCTGCTCTTCTCTCACTCCTAGTGCTGGTACTACTGGCATCAGTTCAGTAGATGAACAGAGGATTTCAATCTTCTAAAGCTGCCAATCCTGCACCTTTCAAAAATGCCAACTGCACTTTCCATGATAGCGAGGAACCGCTGTGCTGGTGCAAAGCCTGCAAACCCAGGACAGAGCCAGAAGCAGAATTCAGGGCAAGAAGCCTGAGCAGCTCTATGGCAATCAATCAATCATGTACATCTTGTTTCCCACAAGGGTCAGTTGAACACATCGCAGTCTCTCCTGATCCCTAGGCGTAAGCAAGAACCATAAACCCCATCTCTTTCTTCTCAACAAGGGGATTCAGAATTTGGCTAAAGGACTTCGCTAAATGGGAGACTGGCTTAGCCAGCTGCTAGAGGGAGCTTGGAGCAGCATGTCCCTCCTCTGTGTGCTCAAAGCCAGTGAAAGGAAAGGAGCAATGTTTGCCACAGCGCGGCTTCTGCCAGGTGAGCCTCTGCCTTTCTGGCCATGTGTGTCCAGTTCAAAACAAAATGCAAACAGACCACAAATCTCACTTAGCAAAACAGAGGGCACATGCCATTGTTCCAAATCCTTTCATTGTTGGTGGCTTCAAAAGCCTTGTATTCTTAAGTCATTATTGTTATCTTGGAGAACAGGTTAGTCATCATCCAGTTCAGAGGAGCAGCACCCTTATGCCACCCATGGGTGCCTTTTCTTCAGCAGTGCCACTCTCTTGACCCTGGCTGGCTTCTACCAGGGAAAATAGATCATTCCCAGTGACAGAGACTCCTCCAGGAAGAGTCACTGTAAACAGAGGAAAGATTACTTGCTATCCCTGAGATTTCCTCACTGGCCAACCAGCACCAGTCCTGCTATCTTGTGTGGTCCTGACTGGTTAGAAAAAAAATCAAAAAATCCCTACACACCTCCGGAGATTTTCCTCAAGGCCATATGATCCCTACACAAACCCATGCACACACCCAACCATTCCTTTAATGCTGAGAAGGGATAGCCGTGGTAATTAAAAGGTAGCAAAGCTCCACGTCTGCACGAATAGGGGACAAGTCAATACTGTTCAATCTGCTCCTGAATTGACTGCAATCAATTTCTCTTTCTGCCCGTCCAAGGCTGCAGCTGTAAAGTACTCGATCTGATCAATGGTGACCTTGAGAGCAATGAAGAGAGACAAAGCCATGCTGCAAACACATGGAAAGGAGCCTTCAGAGCAAGCAGAAAGGAAAGAGAAGGTAAAGCTTAACTCTCTTCTAGAGCAAGGCAGAGGTGCAGATTGAACAGCTGGCGTCAGACAGCATGAGCATGCCACATTGGGGCATGGATCCTATTTCATCAGCCCTCCAGAAAGAGCAGCAGAGCAACCATTCCTCCCATGGATTGGCTGCATCATGAGGAAAAAGGGAATAAACCAAGGAGTGGGATGGTTCTTGCCCAGAAGGTTTTAGGAGAGATGTTATCACTGCCCAGCTACCACCTCTATTCTGCAGGGAGGTCAAGGTGAGGAAATACTCCAAAGCAAGCAGTGCCAGACATCCAAGGAAGCCCAGCATCTCTGCTTGGCTTTAGGATGAGTCCATCCACCTCAGGTAGCTCCTGCAGTGTTGCCCAAAGAAATAAACCAAGATTGTCTTAACACTTTCCCCCCACCTCTCTCTCTCTCACACTCCTGACCAGCTCCAGCCTAACCCAATCACCAGTAATGAATTAATAATTAATCAATCACTACCTGATTTCATTTTCAGCTTGCAAGATGAGGAAAAAGAAATGAGATCTTAAAATAATACTCTGCAATGGGTTGCGTCTGTCTCTGGCAAATGCAATTTAACTGCCTTAATGAAATGCTAATTGGTAGAAAATATATATAAAAACCATCCTGAATACTACTCTAATTAAATTTCCTTTCTCCAGATCTACAAGGCAAAATGCTTGGTGCAGAAAGAACAGTGAACAGACTCAAAGGCTGTCCTTTTCAAGACAGGGTAAGATTACAAAGCACTGCACAAGGGTTCGTCGGGAATAACACCATTGTTGTTCCTAATTGTGTGTGGTGTGTGTGCATGTGGCATAGCTAAATAAAAAATGATGTTTATAAAGAGCTGCCTGCTCCTTTGCTGATGGACTGGAGGCACTGATCCGACAATTAAAGCATCGTCTCAGTAATAGCCATAAATAAACAGGCAGCATTAGAACAGACTTGCAATAAAGATGATATTAAAAGCAGAACAAAATGAGAGGCAGCGCTGAATGGGAAAGGGTGAAGTGTAAGTCACATTGATCCGCTCTATCTTTCTTGCCGGGGACAAGGAAACAGTGAGGTGTCCTTACTGTGGACCCCTGATACTCGGCAAAGCTGTTACAAAGCAGGTAAAGGACAGGTTTCTAACAAAGGGTGATAGGTTTGTAAATTGATTTTAGTTTGTAAATCGATTTTAGTTTGTAAATTGATTTTAGTCAGAAAAAGTGAGGAAGAAAAAGAATCAAAGTGGACATAACCACAGCTAATTAGAAATCTTCTATGGGGACTTGTACAGCGAAGCATGGATTTGTCAGAAACTCAGCTGCTTGCAGGCCAGGGTCAGTTCTGACCCATCTCCTGCAATTCATAAAAGTTTTGAATTGTCATAGTGTGACACTGACAAAGTGCCAAGTTCCCAATTTCAAGCTGCAATGGCTTTTCATATAGAAATTGTAAATCACTGCACTAAAAGGGTTTCAGAAAACAAACAAACAAAGAAAGAACCCAACAAACCCAAACCACTCAATTGCAAACACAAAACACCAGCTGACCTCACACAGCTACTGGTCACTCCCCACAAATTACTGACCTGAAAACATATCTGAAGATAAAAGCCTTTGTCCTCTTTTGGAAAGAAAGAAGTGCTGATACTCCAAAAACTCCCCTGAGCTGAGATAGCAGCATCCTCTCCATAACAGGCACACTTCAGCACAAACTCATCCTTGATATTGCCCAAGGCAAAGCATCACCTACCTCTCTTATGTAGCACCAAGTTTCTCAAGCAAGACACTGGCAGAGTTGGTAGCTCAAGTCCAGCAGACCACACAGACAGCAGGTCTCATGTGCTCTATCAGTATTACCACCTTTAAACCCAGCCTGTCAGCACAGCACCTTCCCAGAGACTTGAAATGCCTTTGCAAAGAGCCTTTCCAGCTGAGTATAATTACCTTAATTAAAACCCCACCTCATCCTTCTGACTGGAAACGTTCACCTAATCGCTGTGTTTGTCTTAATGATCTCGTTAGCAGCAGGCTCAGAAAGTCCTTCAGCTCCTCTGCCACTGGGCTGAGCCCTGAATACTTATCATGGGGAAGGTCATACAGATGTCTCTGCTACTCTGGTGGGGCTGAGGTCTCAAGGGTGAGATGGGTGACAGAGGTCTCTTTGTGTTCTCTTCTTTGTAAATGCCATTACTTTCTGGTTATGTCTTCCCTCAATGGAATAGGAACCTCCCAAACCTCCAAAGACTGAGCTTGGGCGTGCCCTGATACCTTGTCAAGGCAAGGGGATGTCTTGGCTATTTTCTATGCCTGGCTGAGAAACAGATAACAAGATAGCAACAGCCATAAGGTAGAAGAAAATACCTTTGCTATGTGGCCTAATGTAACCAAGGATGTTTCTTCGTCTCTGATCTAATCACAACACTTTATTTTTGTTTCTACTTCCCAAAGAGCCCCTTATGATTCATAGAAAGAAGCAAATCATTTCTGGTGTGTGTCCTACTTACCTTCTGAACACTTCCCATGGCTACGTCCATACAAAGCTGCTCCTCTCTTCCTCTAACCTTTGTCACCAGCCTCATGAAGTCCAGAAATAAGTTTCATCATTTATATTTACTCTGTGTTAGCTAATACAACTCCTGGGCAAGAGATTATTCAAAAGCCATCATTTCTTCTCCCCACTCTCTAATCCTTGTTCCACTGCTGGAGTACGTTTGTGCGTCAAGCAGAAAGAGTAACTGAGGTTTTGGGCCACACGCTGTTAGGAGCTAAAATGAGGTAGCAGCAAAGTCTGTCTTGAGTGGATCTGGGAGATGAGATCCCGGCTGCTGCTTCCTCCTCGCTGGGTCTGCAGACACCAGCACTGCTTCTTTTTCCTTGCTGCCATGAAAATTGCCTTATTGAATTTTTAAATAAACTGTGCTGGTTGGAATATCTAAAAAGCCTTTGCACAGACGCTGACGGGACTTTTTTTACTTTTTTTTTTTTTTAAATTAAAAATCTTGGCCTCAGGCAAAATGGAAATGTCTTCAGATTCGCAATCAGTGCTCATGTAACATATCTGAAATGCAGTTTATAAACTGGTGACTTGATGGGATTTGTTCCTGGGGGCTGTAATGAATGGATTTGTGGAATCTCAGAGCCCAGGATGGCATGCCCCAAATTGCTACCAATGACCATTGCAAGGCATAAGGGGAGAATGGGAAAGAACAAGAAAAGAGCAATCCAGTTCTAATCGCTGAGGTGTGCATGGGAGTCACGTTGTCCTCTCCTTCCAATCTTATCCTCCTCTGTGCACTTAACCCACCAAGGTGTCCAGTTTGTTCCAAGGGCAACACCTTAAAAAAATTTGTTCCCAAGTGTCCCCAAGACCAACCATCCATCTGCACCATCTACCTGATGGAGATGGGAAATCAATAACTAAATGCCTGCTGGTAATGGCTGAAGGGAAATTGTCACAGAGAACCTGTTGAGGAGAAAAAGGCTTGAACTTTGTCCTGAGGCAGCTCTCCCCACTCACTGAGCTGGATCATCTGATTAACTGAGGCCAAAGGGAAATTATCCTAGAGGAATGCTTGGAGAAAGAGGGAAAATAGTAAGGGAAAATACCATGCATGTTTTTTCCTTTCTCAAGGATTCAGCTCCGATGGCCTTAGCTGAGGATTAAGTAGATGACCAAGTGACTTATGTGCTTGGGTTAAATAGATAACACTAGAGGAAGGAGTCGCTGAGTTAAGCCTGGGGGCTGCATGTTGAACAGAAGAGGGAAAGAGGTGACTAGAGACATGCAATGAGGTCAGAGCTGTGGGTAGGAGAAGCAGATGATTGAGGCAATTTGCTGAGGCCTCATCCAGAGCATGCAAAGACAAGTGGTGCAGAGATTCATCAGTCATTACTAATGCCAGGCTGATGCAAGCTGGAAAAACCACACATCACTGTGCAGAGCTGGGTAAGAATCAGATATTTCAGAGATATTAGCTCTAGGATGGAGCTCACGACTGCAGCTTTCTCCTCTGCACCTCCACACTAGACACAGTTGTCTCCTTATTCTGGTGGGATGATCTCACCTGGAACAAGCATGGAGGGAATATTCACCATCCCCACACGCCACATAGATTTCAAGTCCTGAAGTGCTTGGGAATCGCATCATGCTACAAGTGGTGGGCAAGATCTTAGGAGGGGACATAACCAGGGCAGCTGACCCAAATTGACCAAAGGAACATTTCATACCATATGATGTCTGCTCAGTAATAAAAGCTAAGAGAAAGGAGAAGGAGTGGATGTTTGTTATTACAACATTTGTCTTCTGCAGCAATTGCTACATGTAGTGAAGCCTTACTTCCTGGGAAGTGGCCAGACGTCACCTACTGATGGGAAGTAGAGAATAAATCTTTGGGTTTCCTTTGCTTCTATGTGTGGCCTTTGCTTTTACTTTGTTAAACTGTCTTTATCTTGACCCATGAGTTCTTTCCATTCTATTTTCTCCCCTCATGTCCTGCTGAGCAGGGGAGTGATAAAGCGGCTTGGTGGGTACCTGGCATCCAGCCAAGGTCAAACCACCACAAAGAGCAAGAGAAGTGGAGCAAGTAGGTAAAAATGCCTGTTGGAGCTGGTAGAGTCTGTATGCCTATCTCAAAAGGTTTACAGCCTCCAGGCATAGTCATTTCTTCACAGTTGAGTTTGCCTAAGGCTGATGTTGCTTCACTCAGGTGAAGCAGAAGGAGGAACAGGCTCATAGGCAGGTTGTGCAATGCTTGTGAGGTCAAAAGTATAGGAGTTGTTGGGGTATCAGAGCTAAGCTGTAGGGCAGGGAAAGGAATGCGCTGACGGGTTGAGAAGTTGCATGCTGCTCTGGGAAAGCGGGCAGGTTGGTGCACAGCCAGGTTCCACAGTTTGGGGCAGGCCTGGGAAACACTGGGTTTTTGCTCTGCCTCCCCCCCAAAATAGTAAATGATGCTTATCCATCATTATTATGTCGCTGTGCATGGAGACGGCCTAAGGGCTTTGCAGAGGTCAGCAGGCTGATCCATAAAAAGGCACCCAAAGATGAGCCGACTTCTTTCACATAGAAAAGGAGTGAGTGAGATCTTGAAATATCTGGAGTCAGAAAGAGTTTGGAGTCTTGGTAGCTTGAAACCCCAGTTTTCAGTATCCATCATTCTTCTAAATACTTCTCAGGATGCAAGGGTCTCCAGGCTGTCTCAACCCAAACTGAAAATTCATTGAAAACTCTTAAAAATGAAGATAGGGCCAGTTTCAATATCTTCTTCGCACAAATATTTGGGAGAGCGGATGTGTTGGAAGCTGTCCAAAGGTTATCTCTTGTGCAGTGTGGAAAATGACAGTTTGCAATGTCTTTCTCTTTCTATAGCTTAGCAAGATGTGGGATCGAAGGGCTTTTTGTTTGCTTTGTCAATACATGACAAAATGAAAGAGAAAGGCTTATACCCTACCGAAAGAGAAAGTTTCACTTGACCAAAAGAGATTGGGTTTATACATTTATTTTACTCATTTTGACTTCGCAGAGGACTTCAACTTTTAGTTTCTCAATTTGCTTTGGGATACAAACATTTTTCGAACTTAGAAAACTATTCGCAGACCACCCAGCACAGCTCTATGACCCTAGAAAATCCTTGGCTCTCTCTGTTGCTTTACATCTTCCAAAAACATTGTGACAAACTGGCAAAAGGTCCCTATGGGCCCTTTGCCACCACCTCTCAAAGCCTGTTCCTCTCTCGCTGAAGTGCTTGTGTGGTGTCCTGCTGTGGGAGCATGCAACTAGCTTCATGTTGCTGCCAAGTGTATTCCAGGGCTGTTTAATGCCTCCCTATGGCATGTCCTTAGGAAATATTTTGTCTCTTGGTTGAATCCAGAAACAGGTTGTGTCTGATTGGCAAAATCCCTCATGATTGATTTAAAGATATTGTAAACTGAAGAATCTCTTTACTTCAACAGCATTCACAACTGGGCAGGTTCCCATGACTCTGTGGCTGCAGGACCATCCTAAAGTTCAACATCAGTAAGTGCAGAATGGCAGGCACCTCTCTGACTCCCATGAGAAGTGAGGGCACCCAGCACCAGTCTGGATAGGACTTTTTCTGGAGGGAAGAAGAGAGGAAAGGTAAATGCGTGTGTGTGTGTGTGAGAGAGAGAGAGAATGAAAGGGAGCGAGACTATTGGAGGGCTTCATCATTCCCCTGTCTAGAAGATATTTCTCCATTGACTCTATTTAAAGTCAGCCTGAGGCTTGTGGGCTTGGAGAGCTTTTAGCAGATGAAAGAACTCACTCATCAGGCAGAGGTTTTTTTGAATTTTTTTTCTCTCCCCAGCTCTCCCAGGTCTGTTTTAAAGCCATTTCAGCAATTGTTGAAAACTGTCAGATGCCTTTGACAAATCAGTACTTTACTGTGGAATTTGCATGGCCTGGTAGCCAATCAAAATGCAAATTGGGGATACATTTAAAACACAAGCCCCCAATTTGTCTTCAAAATGCTGCTGGAAAGTCATGAAAGCAATTTAGCCGTCCCTGGGACTGCACCTTCTCTGAAGGCTCAGTTCTGGCAAAGCTGCCGGTTTTTGCCGGGCGGGAATGTGTGAGCGTGTAAGCGTGTGTGTGTGTGTATGTGTGCTACAGGCATCGTTGCCAAGCTTTGAATATAAATCTTCTTCTCTGACTGAGTGAGATTTATAGCTCAGCCACGGGGCTTCCAGCACCTCCCAGCAAAGCATCTCTCTTTCAGATCGGGACAAGCTCTGGGATGGGGTACGGAAAGAGGGTCGGACTCTCAGGTTCTTCTATCCTGCTTCCCTACTCTTCCTTTTCCAGATGGCATCAGGGTTTAGTGACAGAGCAGAGGCTTGTGCCAATAGCTCACACTGCGGCAATAATGAGAGCCATTTGATGAAGATTGAGTCAACAAAAACATGATTCTCTTTCAACAAATAAACACTTTTATTCCCCCTCCTTGTTTTGCCCACTAGGAGCTTTCTGCTGAGGGAAATGACCACATCAACATTGCAACAGAGGAGCATCTTTGATTTACCTCCAGATTAGGTACAGTTGGCATCACGGTGACACAAGATATTGTGTCACTGGCTGTTCCTGCTCCTCAACCTGGAGAAGAGAACATGCCTCTGAGCTCTTTCGCCCAGTCAGAGGGTTATCCAGCCATCCCAGTCTGAGCCTGCTAAACTGGTTTCTTCTATTTTTCCAAAAGAAATGCTTTTTTCCCCTACTCCTTCTAAATTTCTGAAAGAAAAGGTCTACTTTGTCTGCAAACAATTTATCTCCCTTGAAAATACCCCTTCCCCCCATAATAATCCTCCAGTTCGGATTTAAAGCCACCTTACAAAGGTGGTGTGAGGGGGTTTGTTTTTAATGAGAACTTGAAATGCTGTACATAAAGACAAAACAACCTGATAAGGCCATTCTTTACCTGGAAATGGCATTGTTTCATGCAGACTCATATACCTATAGCCTTTCTAGCGTAGGTCTAGGGGGAAAATGCTCTGTCATCTGCTATCTACCCGTGGAGATACCTATTTATATCAGTTGTACTGAACCCACTGTCATCCCATTATGAACCATTTCTTAACCCCAGAGGTCCAGATCTGGAAGTCTGCAGATTCTGCCACACAGGACAGTTCCTGGTCAAAGCACGAAGGTTAAGCTGCAAATGATCTTCCAGGGAACTGAGTTCACTCCGAAGAAAATTCTTTCACCCTTCTAGGATTTGATGAATAAAATGAAATGGGTAAACCTTTACTGCAAAGTTATTTGGAGTGATTTTTAAGTGTTCCTCCTCTGCAAATGGTTAGTTTTATGTTCCCCTCCTTCCTTTAAAGCCTGTGTTCTGCCTTTCACTGTAGCCTGCCTCTTGTCTGGCTCACTGAGGCAGCCAGATGGTGTAATTTGCAGGTACCTCCACAGCACTTACTTGTCTGACATGCCTGAACTGATTGAAACATGCACAGAAACATTTGAAACCTCGTTGAAGGGGTCTGGATAAAGTCCTGGAATGTGATAGATCTGGAAGACAGACCAGCTACATCCACCCCTGAATACTGCACTGCACAAAAATCCAGGGGAAAGAGTTTGTGCATGCACATCTGCGCCCGGAGAGGAGATTGCAATCTCCCATACATATGTGATTACTGGAGATCTTTACAGGGCTACTTTCCAGTAAATAAATGCATGGTTGCTCCTGTAGCATGTCCCACTGTATTTGTATGTGGATGTGTGTAAGAGTAAGTATATGTGACCCCCCCTCCCCCATGTGTCTCCATGCTTTGTGAGTTTGATATATACACATTCCCTATAAAAACGTCCAGTTGATGCAGCAGGTATAGCAGGACGTGCCTGGCATTCATAGATCATACTTGGTTTTGAAGCTAGTGTGCCTGCAGAGAGCATCTAAGCAGCAAAAAACGGATGCCTGGGTGTGTAGTGGAGGTTTCTGATTGCACGTACATCATTGCTTACCACACACAGCCTATGTGTAACAGCAGGGAGTTGAGCTGGACAATGGATGACCAAAATACCTGACATTGGCTAGTTCTTTCAGTTTCAAGACAGGCAGCTGTAAGAAAAGACACATTTGAGCTCTCAGAGAGTGCACACAGGTGCCTGTGGGACCTGTGACTCATGTACCTTGAGGTCTACAACACTCAAATACTGTGATTCAACAGTTTCACCATTTCCCTTATGCCTTTGTGCCCTCAGTGACATTTGAGCACCACGGAAGGGTGTGGAGGGAGGTGTGCATAGAAAAGGCACCTCTACCAATAAAGGGTTGAAAATGTTTTCTCTTCTTGGGCTTTTCTTGCTTCTTTCTTTAGGATTGTGTTGTCAGATGTCTCACAAGTCTGGATGGGGTCAGTGTGCATGATGCTGGGTCAGCATCGAGGAGACTGGGACCGGTGGGTAATGAGGTTTCTGGAAAGAGCTGCAGCAAAAACTGGGAGTGGAGCTTGCTGGAGACACTTGTGAAGAGCAGGTTTTAGAGAACTGAGCTAAAATGTTTCCTAACACACAAGGACAGTCAGCACTCAATATCTGTGTCTTCCAGGGGAAGATGTCTGCAGCCACTGAATAAAACCTCCCCTGGAAATAAATCTACGAACATTATCTTTGCAGTCAGGGATAGAAGAAAACAAACAAACACCTCTCAAGAGCAGAATTGAGTCAAGCACTGATTTAAATATGATAAGAAGACCATCAAGGGAAAAATTTGCATTCTATTGCTGGACTGAAAAAGTAATAAAAAGAAAAAGGAACAAACCAAAGAGCCTTCTCATGCTTCAGCTGGTGACAGAAGGAGCTGAGCAAGTGGACAAGACTCTTGTAGGAAAAGTAGCCTGTTGTTGTGCTGGTACACGGCAGCACTCTGTCAGCACTTTGCAAGAAGGAGCTCCATCTTTCTCTCTTACATGGCTTGACAGCTTTTCAGAAGAGATTTATACAGGGACAGATCGGAATATCTGTCATAGCAAACCACCGTGATCAAGAGAAATGAGGCAATGGGAGCCTCTGAGCTAGGACCTCACACTTCCTAAAGCAGAGGAAATCTTATTTTGGGAGATGGTACAGCCATGGGTATTGCTCAACACCCCAGAGTGGAAGGTCCTTGGGCTGCATCAGTGTGAGGCAGGCACTCCAGGATTTATCTGGCTGTGTACAGACACCTGGAGCTCACAGGTCTGCATCCCTGCAGGCTGGCAAGCCTCCCTTTATGATCAAGGCAGAGAAACTGTCACTTCTAGGGCCCAATTCATCTCTTTCTAAGGCAAACGTCTAAAACAAGTCAGATGAATGGTACTGAGGAACTGCTTGTTTCTCTTTCCCAACTACAAGGGGAGTCAAGACAGCTAGCTTGACTGCAGACAGTTGTGCTGGAGCTGCTGAAAATAAGAAGAGATGAATCCCAGCCCTAGTGTGCAGATGCACCATCCCAGTGTCTGCCCAAAGCCCCATGAGCCTGTTGCTGGCTCCAGACCTTCAGCTGAGGCACGTGGGGCAGCAGTACCCCAGTAGCAGCAAAGCATGCACCTCATGAGAAGCAGGTGGTGGAAAAGTCCCAAGGGGGTCAGGATACAGCCACATTACAAAGAGTTTTAAACATGTTCAGAATAACAAAGTTCAGAATTTTTCCTTGGTAGGTTTAAAGGAAAAAATTGGGGAATGTATCACCACAGGTGTTAGGCAGCAGATCTACTTGGCTCACCCCCTGAGCTGCTCTGCCATGACAAAGCCACAGAGCATTTTACAAGGACAAAGGTTGCTGGCTGGTGAGCAGCAGCATATTAACATGGAAATGACAGCAATCCATGTCAGAGCACGGTGCCCATGTAAATCTTTCTTAGGCTATTAGCAGTATGTGGAACACGTCCTCATACACGGGACACTTCTTTGCAGGCACTGGGTGACTGGTTCTCAGCCTTGTAGTGCTGTATTACCAGTCTCACTGGAGCATACCTACTACGCCGAATAACTGGGAGAAAATGAGGGAGAAAAAAAAAGCAGATTGCGATTCAGACCCCTGCTTTCTTAGTGAAGCTCCTCCGGACCCCAGCTGCGGTGTAAATTGAGATTCCGCATGAATGCTGTTGCCTGCTTTCACTGCTCGTTGGGTGCAATTTACTTGTCTTATCCGATTTACAGTATGCACTCAGGTTTGGAGCATAAACATACAAGCTCCTATAACTATGTGAGCATCTCTCTTCTGTCTCCCATCTCTTGCAACCAGGTCCAATCCATCAAATTCAGAGGAAGTGATTTTAATTTCAGCGATCTTCCTTTTCTCACCCAAAGCCCCACTGATTGCTGTGCTGAGGGCTCCCAACCACATCAGTAGAGTTTTCCATTGGATTTCGTTTTATCCTCTGATTTGAAGGGTTTAATGTGAATTAAGTGATATCTAGGCTTTGAGCACAGCCCCCCTTCCTAGGGGTGAATTTCAGCCTAAATGAAAAGCGCTTGCATTAGGAATGTACTTCCTAAGCATGAATAAGTGTTCTTGGAGAGCTCCTTAACAACATACAATCTTCCAAGCAACAGGTTGCTTTACTAGGATTAACAACCCGGAGAAGAAGGACTAATATAATTGCTACTCCTATCCAGAGCTGTGGAAAATAATTGCAATGAAGTTAAATAAAATCTTTGAAACCTATCAGGGTGGGGTGGTTGGGGTTGTTGGGTGTGTGTTTTGTTTTGAGGTGTTTTTTGTTGGTTGGTTGTGGTTTTCATGTTTTGTTTTGTTTTCAATTTATTCATTTGTGCAAGTCTTGCAGGAAGTTCTCTGATGTCAAACAGGATGTGCAAGTATCCACCTTCTCCTCCTTATTTTTCAGAAAGGCTTTCACACTCAAGTCGAAACACGGGGTATTTTTAGAAAGCAATATAACTGACTTTCCCTCACCTCTCTTTCACGTTTCATTCCAGAGGAATAAAAGAAGAGCTTTGCCAGATGAAAGGAAAACTCCACCTAGCCCAGTATCGTATGTTCAATAGTGGCCAATTTTGCCACTAGGAAGGACTATATAAACAGGGCAGGGATGTAGTATTATTTCTCTCCTACCCTTTCTCAGCCTCCAGTGATCAGCAGATAAGGGACTGCCTGAATCAGAGGTGTTATCTTTGGATTTAATACCCTTGATGGATTTTTTTT
>WEIS01019002.1:0-12870 GCA_013389965.1 Todus mexicanus | reverse complement strand
CCTGCCCTGCCCTGCCCTGCCCTATCTAAAGGTGAGTTCAATACTCTGGTATTTTTAACATTAGGCTTTGTATTTTTCCAGCTGCAGTTTGACAGAGATTTAAAGATGGATTTATTCCAACCAAGAAGCCACAGGAAGAAGAGAAAGTGGAATTTACCATTCCTTGATGAAGTTCAGTCCTTCTTTACTAACTGGAATTGTCTTCAAGCATTTGTTTTTATGAAGGAAGAAAAAATAAGTATAGCGGAGTATTTAATGAAACTGCAATACAGCCCTTCATGACCATGTGATTTACTTTAAGACAGCTGGGTGGTATTTGCAGGCTTTGTGGTTTTCAAAGTGCATTTCAAAGGAGTGAGGTCAGCCCTATAAAATAAAAGCACAACAAAAAATGTGATGAAAACTCCGCAGTATTTTACTCACAGTTCAACATTCCTGGTGCTGCAGTGTAGGATTTTTGAGAATAATGCCTGGAAAAAAACCCTCAACACCTTTTTTTTCCTGAGTTTGCTTGGGTTACTCCTTGACTATCTGCTTGTAGCATATTGTACCACATAGCCCAATCTGAAGCGAGAGGTGGAAATGATCCATGGGCAGATGACTGTGAATGTTATTTTGATATCACTCCAGTCCTCACCTTTGGAACACTGGAACAGGTTTCCCAGGGAGATGGTGGAGGCCCCATCCCTCGAGACATTCAAGGTCAGGCTCAACGAGGCTCTGAGCAACCTGCTCTAGTTGCAGACGTCGCTACTCCCTGCAGGGGCTTGGAGTAGAAGACCTTTAGAGGTCCCTTCCAACCCAAACCATCGTACGATTCTATGATTCTGTGCAGAGACACAGGCAATGCATTGGTCTGCAAGGCTTGTACTTCAGGTGAAGTAAGATAAAAGGTGGGGAAAACAGATTACTAGATAGATGAGCTGGGATTGAAATTCCTTAGAAGATTAAGTTAAGAGCTGGGGCCCATAGAAGTCAGTGGAGAAATTCCCAGTGGGTTTCTGATGATGCCCTAGAGCAGGCGTAGGCTTATCAGAACCGACAAACCTTTGTGGTTTCCCCTGTCCTAATTACTTTATAGGGTATTATCATACTAATATGTGAGCATCAGATCTGGTTTTTTTTTTAATCTAAACTTGTGAAAACAGTGCAGCATTAGGAGTGTGGTAATAAACGAAAAATGTTAACATGTAATTCCCTTATGCTTTTGAAAAATTACTTCATAAATGCAAAGTAAAATATTTTCCTTTTTATTACCTGACAATTACATATTAAGAACTTCTTTTTATGTTTAAAAACATATGCAATACGGGCAGGCAGCCTCCAAAATGTAATTGCTTTCTTTCTATAAGAATCAGATGTCATTTTCTCCAAACTAAACTCTGAAAAGAGATAGGAGAAGCAAATTGTTGTATGCATTAAATTTTGAAACATCTGATAGCATTCCTCAATTAAACTATTTAAATGAAAAAAGATTGCTTTACAGCTCTATCATATCCACTGAATAAAACCTCTGTTGAGGCAAATTGGCAGTGGCAGGTACCAAATGCATTGGCCTTAATGAGACTGGACAACCTAATAGAGGTCATTGGTAATTGTTATTATATACAATATTGCACTGTCAAAAAAAACCCCTTAAGCTACACACATTGCTGGAGACATCTGAGTTTCATTGCTGCAGAGGAAGGCTTTTATCTTCCTATGTAAAGCAATATTATTGTTGTTTTTCATTATGAATTACAGGCTACTCTCTAAAGGTGCTATAGCAAAGAGAGGCAGAGTTGGTCACCATTGCCTTCTTCTGAAAGACTTTCTGGGGGAAATAGGAAGTGCACTTGGAACATTTTTCCATCAGTTTTGGTTGCAATTGAGGCTGTTATTAAGCATCCTTGCCCAAATCTTAAGGACCTGCTGGAAAGAGTCCTGCTGACAGAGTCCTCCCAGGATTAAGCTCTGTTGTGTTTTGTGTTTTTTTTCTTTTTGATGCTCAACTGCTAGAGAAGCTGAAGGACCAGGATCTGCCTGTAAGATTATGTTGATTCACTGCTACTTGATAAAAATGACAGCTCTAAAGATTTAATTTGTTGGAAGGAAGAATTAACTCTTGTTGACTCCTTGGCCCACTGTGCTAATATTAAAATGAGGTCTCTCTTAAAGAAGAGTCACACTCAACATTGCAGTTTTTGTGTTCCCAAGATCCTCCAGGTTCCTACGAGCATTCCCATCTTTCTAAAGCCTAGTGGGCCAAATTTTCTGTGCTGTCAGATGTTTCTGCAAACAGCACTGTGGATCCTTTCTTTTTGAATTTACAGTAAATATTATCAAGGTTTACCTGAATAATTTTGGACTAATTCTAACAATTTCTGCAGCAGGGATTCACCAATAAGTGTTCGGGGGGCTTCAGCCCTCGGGAGTGTGGATTCACATATCTTTTCTAGCACACCTATGGCCTTGTAAGCACTTGGTATTTTGTCTCCCAAGAGTCCCCTGATGAGGTCCTGAGCTCTTTCTCAAAGGGTAACTAATGGCTCCACAAGTTGCTCCATGGGGCCAGACAGTGCAGAGACTCCTGTCAGATTTTGGGGGAGCAGCTAGGTCAGCATCCTTTTTGCGGTCTGTAACACCAAAAAGACAATATGGTTCACTGACAAGCTGTTTTCTTCCACTACTGCTGGTATGCCTTGAAAAAACCAATAAACCACATCTTGATTACTGGGAATATCTTGCTGTTGGAAAAATCTTGATACGAGCCTCACTGACTTCTTTAAATGCCGTACCAAAATAGCTAGTCTCTGCTGAGTATTTTACAAAGTACAAAATGTGTGTCCATTTAACTTAATAAAATATTAAATAACATTAAAGCTATGATATTTAGTTCTCCATTTTCCTGCAACTTATGCAGCCTTGTACACCAGGGCAAAGTGAGCAGAAGACATCGCTCTTGCTGATTTGGTAATGTTTTGTGTTCACCTCTGCACACAAGTGCAGAGAAGCTCCACCAGCGTGAAATCAGTGATGGGATCTTCCCTGGGGCCAAATCTCTGCCCAACCTAGTCCTACATAACTACGTTCAGCTGATGAAATCTTCCAACCCACTGCATACACATGTGGCCATGTAGGATATTACAGAGTACAAAAGAAGGGTTGAAATTACATCATAGTTGTCAGTCTTCTTCTGAGGCTTTAATTCTCCTTAGACAGATTTTTATTGTGTGTTTTACCCTTATTTTAGAGACTTGAGCTCCTTCGCTGAATGTTGTAAAGCATTAAGGTCAGCACTACAATATTTTAATGTTGCTGTTTAACAGAAGCAAGATTTTTATGGCAGCGAAAACTGCTGCAGGGGAGAGAAAATGCTAAGCAGACACCTAGCAAACAATCGAGAGTGAAAATAGAACAAAACTTTGTGTAAGACAAGTATCTTTATGCAATTAATGTGCTAGCTCATACTGGCAGACTGATTGAAATACATAACTTCTTACCTTTCAGTGTAGGGGATTTCCAGAGAAGGACAGTACGAAGGTCCTTTCTGTAGCTGAAAGGAATGGCATTATCTTACTTTTTTTTTTTCTTTTTTCCTTTTTCTTTTTTTTTTCCATACCATCGATGCAGCTGATGCACAAAAAGGTGTAATTACAATCTGACATGGAAGTGATTGTCTGAGCCTGGAAATCAGTAATGTTAACTCTTCTCAAAATAAATTTCAATTTGATCCTGTGAATTTTACATTGAAATGAGTTTTTTCTTTAAAACCCTGGAGAAAACAGCCCTGTATGTACGCATTAACAAATAGCTTTGCAAATCTAGGCTAAAGTGAATATTCAATTTCAGGAGGTCAAATTGAGATTCGCTCTCAACAACGAAATGACTAAGTCACATGAGCCAAAGTTAACTCTCTTGTAGACATGACAGAGATTTTACCTGTTACTAAAAATGGTCATTTGCCCCTAAGCCTTCCCTTTGTAGCCTCAGTGACATTGTTCATTTGCAGATGGTTGACTCTCTGTCTCTGCAGTGAATCTCCTGAGGAAGGTGGTTTTGCAGTTTGCCTTCAAGATTAGGGGATACTTTTCACGTGGTTTCAGGATATCAACAAGCAGATTTAAGCTGTGTCTTGCTTTCCTGTTGACTCCTCCATCCCTGTAGTTAAAAGCCTTGGAGCTTCTTAAAGATGACCTAGTTCTAACCTTTCTGCCATGGGCAGGGACACCTTCCACTAGATCAGGTTGCCCAAAGCTCCGTCCAATTTGGTACCCACTGGGCAGGATCATCCAGAGAGATACACACTGGGTAGCAGAAACATCAATCTTACCCCTCAGACCTTAAAAAATCTCCCGCATGGTCCCAATCCAGTTCCAGACAAGGCTTAGCCTCTCTCACAGTGCTGGAGACCTGCGATCTGCAGATTCCTCTCCACGCTAGCTTTGGAGTATTGTATTCAGTGGGGTAGTAGTCCTCGGCTAGGGAGAGTTTTTCTACTTTTTTGGGACTTCTAATTTAATTAAGCAGTGTAGACAATCCGATGTCAGTACCTGGGTGTTGTTTTCTTTATTGATGTATACATGACATGAGAGGTGAAACTCCTCAGAGCCTCTTTCCTTAGACACCGAAGTACACACATGAGTTGAAAGCCAGCTCCTGACCTTTTTTAATCTTTGAGTCTCCTGTTGGCACCAATGATCACAGTTTCTGGAGTTTCTTGCTCAGCATTTGAAAATCTTCCTGGATAGTGCAGCTGGGGAGACTGCAAATCCTTCTACCTTCTTCTGGGAAGACTGCAAATACTCCAGCATCTTCCAAGCAGGGGCACAAAGAGAAATTTTAATAAAAATTCTCTATTCCCCTATAAGAAAAAAATAATTAGGAATTTCTCATGTTTTTCTTCCACTTTCCCCAGATCACAAAGAACAAATCCCATACTGCACCCGGGTCATTAGCTCTATGACAATGGGTCATAGGCAGCACTACATTAATACCATGACTATGAGCACACCTGATACTAAGCCATAATAACCACGTGCTGCTACCAGTATCCACACAGAGGCTTTGGGCTTTGACTTCTGCTCATCGGCTCTGCACGTATCCTTCACTCTGTGGTAGAACATCCTTCTGCTCCCTTTCATTCCTCGATATCACTGCTCCAGAGAAGGGTAGGAACATGGTCAGGGTCACTCTGAGAGTGGCAGCTTTTTCCCCTCTCTCCAGGAAAGCAGAACAAGTGAGGGTGTGGAAACTCCCTAGAGCTGTCCATAAAAGCCTCAATATCTCCACTGTTGTGGATAGCACAAGGCTTCTGGTATAATGATGCTCTTCTTAGTGTTCAGGTGGTGCAAGTGCTAGTCCTGAAAATTCTCATCTTGTGGCAGCTGACACATATATTCAAAGAACAAAGAAATTTCTTCTTGCCTTTCAGCCTATCAATCAATGCCTTTTTTTTTTTTTTTTTTAAAAGAATAAAGAGAGCAAGTTTGGAACTGGAAATCTCTGAACAAGCTACCTGAATAATCTCTAATACAAATACTATAGAAACAGAACTAAGGATTAGTAGTTTAGTGTAGGGTGGTTATGTACACCTCATATGCACCACTGGGGAAGACCTGGTCTTATGGAACAAGGCCGAAGCTGCCAATCTGTGTGCAAAATATATGTGGCCTAAGAAGCAGCATGACTTGTGCACTAGAGGGAGCATTGAGGGAACCTGGAATTTTTCACTTGAAGAGAAAGGGTTAACTCGGCGGATTTCTAGAGCCCTACCTTTAAATATCTGTGAATGAAAATTTTACCTTAAGTGACAAGGTGGGAGTGACACAATAAATACACTTTTTTTTTGTTTGAAGTTGTGATTAAAAAATTGTATGTTGCAGATAATTTCGCCAAGTTAAATGGGACCACAGTGATTTGGTAACCTTTTGCATACACTCTTCCCATTCAGGATAATGAAAGCTCATGTCCACAGATCTTAGCACATACAACTGTAACCCATCAACTGCTTTGCTTTAGAAGATACGAAATGCAGAGACCCTGAACATGTAGGATTGATGGAGCCTCATGTCTGCTCGCAGATGCTTCTTCCCCAGAAGACATGGGCATTAAGGGAGTGGAACATCTCCCTTGCGGGGAAAGGCTGAGGGAGCTGGGGCTCTTGAGCTTGGAGAAAAGGAGACTGAGGGGGGACCTCATTAATATTTGTAAATATGTAAAGGGCGAGTGTTGGTAGGATGGAGCCAGACTCTTCTCGATGGTATCCAAAGAAAGGACAAGGGGTAACGGGGGTGAGCTGGAACACAGAAAGTTCCACTTAAATATGAGATAAAACTTCTTTGCAGTGGCGGTGCCAGAGCCTGGCCCAGGCTGCCCAGGGGGGTTGTGGAGTCTCCTTCTCTGGAGACGTTTCAAACCCGCCTGGACGAGTTCTTGTGGGACTTGGTCTGGGTGATCCTGCTCTGGCAATGGGGGGATTGGACTAGATGATCTTTTTATGTCCTTTCCACTCCTGCACATTCTGCGATTCTGTGATTGAGGGATAGTGATAGAAAACAACCAGCAGGTCAAAGCTTACAGAGTCTTTCCAAGAGCACAGAGCACTTCTCTTCTGGTAGCTCCTCCTGGACACAAGATCCAGTGTGGTCATCACCCAACTCCTTCCAAGGGTGTTAAGTGTAGGACATTCACCAGTGCTAGGCTACGGGTGTGGAGAGAAGCAAAGTGAAGTTAACAGGAGCATGGTTGTGTTTCAACACCTCACAGCATCACCAGAAACCATCTGGGCAAGGAAGGATGCAACACCGTGTGCTCAGAACTGTGCCACGAGGTGAAAGATGGAGCTGCTGTTAGTGACCCTAACAGAACAATACTTCAAAGTCCTTTACACACAATAACGACCAAAGCCCCCATGAATGGGCCGCACTACAGTACCACAAACCAAACCACAAGGTAAGTGTTCGATTTGACCTTAAACGAATTTGCCCAATTGGTGCCTGTGACGTCAAGTGGAAGTGAATTCTGCAAATCTCTATCTATTTTATAGGGAACTACTATTGATTTTTTTTTATCGTCTCACTTTGGTTTTTTTTCCAGCTCTCCCCTCCCAGCTCCCACCTTTGGCGGGATTGAATGCTTTGATTTAGGAGAGGCTGTTTAGTGCAAGAGACCCTCTTGGTGGCGAATTAGAGGATGGCTTGCCCCGTGCATCCTAGCAGTCAGACTGTGGAGATGTGCTTATCCATCACCTGCACATGCAGTGTTTGCAATACAATTATATCCTCTGCACTGGTAACTGGGGCTGCTGACAGCCTCCAATGCCATGGTGATGCCAGTTAAGATGTGGATCTGGTCTTTAAGAAGCCGAATCCATCTGTGCCAACGTGCGTGCTGCGGGGGGAGTAGTATGAGCCGTGCCTAAGCTCTGCTGCATTTTAGAGTGCTGTGACTAGATGAAATCACTGGGGTTTGAAGGGCAATGGCTAACTTTGCGCTTGCTTGCAGAGAATATCACACATTTTTCTTTTTGGCTATGAAACAGAACAGGGTTGCTTCTGAAGAAATAATTTGCAGTTTTTCTTACAGCCTCCTCTAGCTACAGGAATGTGGTTTCTGACTGGGAAGTAACATCTGCTTCTCTAACGTCTTCCCTGTCCTACAGCAAAAGACAATGACTTTTATGCAGAAACATAAGGTTAACCTTGGTGCTCTCCCACATTCTGGAGTATTGAGTCCAGCTCCGTGCTCCCCAGGTCAAGAGAGACAAGGAGCTCCTGGAGAGTGTCCAGCGGAGGCTGCGAAACTGCTGCGGGGCTGGAGCATCTGTGTGGGCAGGCAAGGTTGAGAGCCCTGGGGCTGTGGAGCTGGAGAAGAGCAGCCTGAGAGGGGAGCTGAGCAATGCTGAGCAAGAGCTCAAGGGCCCCCCGCGGGGGGCAAGAGGCTGGGGCCAGCCTCTGCTCAGGGGTGCCCAGCGCCAGGCCAAGGGGCAGCGGGCACCAACTGGAAGGCAGGAGGTTGCAGCTGAGCAGGAGGAGCAACTTGTTTGGGGGGAGGGTGTTGGAGCCTGGCCCAGGCTGCCCAGAGAGGTTGTGGAGTCTCCTTGTCTGCACAGATTCCAAGCGTGCCTGGACACTGCGATGCTGGGTCCCCTGCTCCGGGGGACCCTGCTGGAGCAGGGGGGTGGCACCAGATGAGCTCCAGAGGGCCCTTCTTACTCTTACCATTCTATGATTCTGTGGTTCTCCAACACAACCCTGCTCCCTGATCGAGCAGCAGGTGATTACATGTGCATCATCTTTGCCTGGCAAAGTCCATCTACCCCAGCAAATCACTTCTTGCATCTGTTATTCTGCGACAGGACCCCTTTGCATCTGTGATTTCAGATAACAGTGTTGATAATGTCACCATGCTTAAGCTCTTCCTGCTTGGTGTTTAATTCAAGCGCCTTCAAGTTTTCAAGGGTCAACGTGTAACTGAGAAGTAGAAGCCAAGACAGGTCTGCAAATGTGGTAGCTGAAGATACAAGGCAAAGGGATGAAGATGCAAGAGAGAGGGTTTAGAACAAGTGTGTTTTGTTATAGAATTACAAATCCATTTCCTAAAAGGAATACAGTCTGTTGATCTCTTTGTTACAGGCAGTTCCAACACATTCCTTTGAGATTCAGTAAAAAAAAAGTTAAGCAATTCCCACCTTTATCACTCCAGGAACCAACTGCCTTTTTAAAGCCTTCCTCTTGCTGAAACTGCCAGAGCAACGAAGTTTCATCTTCTGGGACTGAAAAAATGAGCCTTTGTTGTTTGGAAATAAGTCAAATCTATAGCTCAAATAGACATATTTGACAAAAAATAATTTTACTGAAGCGACCAAAATTATTCATGATGTCAGGAAAAACTGCACCACACATATAGACAAAGGAAAAAAAAGCCCAAAAAATCAATTTGAAAAAACTGTTTCATTTTTCATTTTTAAATCATGTTTTTGGTCTCTTCCTTAAGAAAACCCTAAATATTTCATAAAGATTAAATAACTTCTGAAATAACTCATTTGGGGTTGACTAAAATATTCTCTCTCAACTTGACATATAACATTTCTTTTCTCCCATTTATAACATTTCTTTTCTTCCATTTAATCAGAGCTATTAGGGAAAAATTTCCTTGGGTTTGACCTGAACAGAAGATTCACTAGTATTTCACCAGCCAGCAACCCTCAGCCCATTATTTGCTCAAAATTTGTCAAGAAGCCAGGGAAGACACACACTTGCTAAACAGTGAGTCACGGTCTCTATTTAGCCATAACGTGTTGGAGCCTGGGGTTGAAATCTTACCTCTTGGGAAGCTCATGGAATATTTGCCACTAGCGTTGAAGGAGCCAGGGCACCATCACAGCCTTTAATCTTCCTCTTTGATGTACAAAAAGCTGTTCATACCATTCAAAGTAGTCAGTTTTCCCCACAGACTTCCCAGTAAGATGGACCCTCCATTGACTTGGGGGAGACCCTTAGCACCTCCCGTCCACCCTGTGTAGCATAGTGAAGGCTCAGCTTTGGAGACCTATGTTCAAACCAGACTTTAAGTCGAAGCTAATGAAGCGTTTAGATGGCTCATGTGAGCCACATATCTGGAAAGCAGAAGTGGTTTCATTGCATGGACACCTCAAGCTCCAGCATTGGGCAAGCAGAAATTTCTTACCTCTGGATACTCATAGGTGTGAGGGCTCCAACACCCTCCCCTCAAACAAGTTGCTCCTCCTGCTCAGCTGGACCCTCCTGGCTTCCAGTTGGTGCCCGCTGCCCCTTGGCCTGGCGCTGGGCACCCCTGAGCAGAGTCTGGCCCCAGCCTCTTGCCCCGCGTGGGCCCTTGAGCTCTTGCTCAGCATTGCTCAGATCATATCTTCTGTATCCTTAAATATTGTAGATACTGGGTTGCCCAGTGCTTGTAACCTGATCACTGAAAGCCTTGAGCTCCAGCCCAGACTACTTCCAGCAGAAGAGAAATTCTGGAATAATAGTGGCAATCCGTAAGTATAAAACAGCTTGGGTTTTTTCATGGTGGTGATCATGCTTAATGTTAAAGAAATCAATGTTTGTCAAAGCAGTGTGGACACACAAAGCAAAAGTGGCCCAGGCATAGAGTGGTCTGGGTTGGAAAGGAACTTTAAAGGTCATCTAGTCCCATTCCCAAACCTATAGAGGGAAAACCTGTACAGGAATCGGTCAAGATCTCCAGTTCCGGACCTTAGCGCTGTCTACCTGGCAGCCTGCAGGGGATTGCACGAAAGCCAGTATCAGGAAAAGTCTGTTCAGACACCAAAAATGGTGTAACTTTGACAGCAGTGGGCTTTGTTGAGGCTGGTCTGGTTTCCCAAGGTGCTTGTGTGTCAGGATTTGTTGTTGCAGACTCCTCGCAAGTACTTTCAGATGCCAAAGATCTTTCCTTTTTCCCACCATCACCCTTGCTCTTCAGATATCTCTCTTTGAGTACCGGGCCTGTCTGCAGCTCAGGAATGTCACAAAGCGCAGATAAACCACAGTGATTTCCTTAAATGAACTTTGAAATCATGAAGAATTGCAAAAGAATTGAACCCACAAGCTGATAGTCTATATGCAACCGTCCTTCCTGAGAACTGTATCAATGGAGGACTCGGCCACCAGCAAACACTTAAAAGATGCAGGTTCAGGTGCTGCTGGATGCCGGGGTGCAGATGGATGATAGGATGAGAGGAAATGGGCTCAAATTGCACCAGGAGAAGTTTAGGTTGGATATTAAGAAAAAATTCTTCACTGATGAGGCATTGGAACAGGCTGCCCAGGGAAGTGGTGGAGTCACCATCCCTAGAGGTGTTCAGAAAACACGTAGATGTGGCAAGTCACGGTATGGTTTAGTGGCCATGGTGCTGTTGTTTTGACAGGTGGACTTGATGATTCTAGAGGTCTTTTCCAATCTTAGTGATTTTATGATCCTGTGATTCTATGGACACAACAGGAGACCAAGCCAGGAGTTGCCCAGAACTGCCCTTCTGCTCTATCTCTGCACTGTTGTAGCTAATACAAGTTTTGCCAGTTATTTCAACAGGGAGAAGTATGGATCTTTTTGTTGGCTGACATTTCTGGAAGTAGTTACAAATTGTCTTCTGAAATATCTTGAGAGGTGCAAGGTCTAAGACATCCGCTGTTTTATATCATTTCTTCAGATGAGGCCTAGGATCTGCCCTCGGGAGCACTCCTGGGCTGCTCTGGCACCACGGGAAGTGAGTTTGCTCCAAACCCCACCTCAAGTGTCAGCTTTCCCCTCTCTAAAATCAGTTTCAAATTCTTCACTGCCTCCCAGACATCAGGTACCGCTTAATAATTAATGTTCTGAATCCTTTAAAATCATCTGACAGAAAAGTCAGCACAAAATCAAACTGTTATGGTCGTTGCCACTGGTTGGATTTTGAGGGATGAGTCCTGCCTGATGCAGATTTTCCACAGCAGATTAGACTTAACACAGCGCGGGGTTTTGTATGAATAAGTCTTCTCATCTGTGTGGAGCAAAGCTTAAGAATCATCATTTGCTTCATACAGTGTTGACATCACAGCAGAGACCTGTACACTCAGTTTCAATTGATGGAGAACAGAACACATCGCTTTCCATGACGAAGAAAAGCATCCGTAACCATCTGCATTTCCCCGAGTCCATAAGGACATTGCTCTTCTTTGACAGCCACACTCACCCTGTAATAGTGTGAGGGATGCTCAGAATTCATTCCTTTTTAATTCGTACTAAAGAAATAAATGCTGTCCCCTCAATTCGTCTCCCTCTCCACCCTGTAAGATAAAGTTATCAGGAATAATCAGATCATAGAGTGGGGGCCGGAGAGGAAATTGTACATTAATAGTAATGCATCTGGCTTTGCGGGAGACACGAAGCCTGCTGTTCCCTCATTGGCCTGGGAATGTTTAACAAGCTCACTACATACCTTTGCTTTGCTTTGCAAAAGAAGAAAACCCTGCACAGCTCCCCGAGCATCTGACAAGAATGCACAGACATAATAATTTCTTTGACCTCAGCCACATGAGTTTCTGAAAAGAACAAAACAGCATCATTTCATGGCATTTACAGTTTAAACCTTTCCTATTCAAGTTTCTAACAAAAAAAGCCAACAGCCCATTCTGGTCATGATTAAAATTCATAGGCTTGCTGCAGAGAACAGATGCAGAAGCAATTTTAGGCCAGTCATATCCCAGCTCTGCAAAATTAATTTGACAGGTTTGCATTAAAGCACTGATCAATATCCACTTTAGAGCAGCAGAGGCTAACTGAGAAAAAATAAGTGACCGGAGTGCTACCAGACGAGAAAAAATGAATCTTTGAGACTTTTTTCCCTCTAAGCTTGCACCTACATCAGAAGTCCTGACCTCAATCCATTGATCGGTTGCAGTTAACATGACAAAAGGCCTGGCGGATATACCAGAGCTATACCTACCAGGGAACAATCAACCCTGATACACTAAATGTTTGACAGAGTGACTAGACTGCTGAATTAGTATTTGCTTTCTGAGGTCTGGCAGACAACCTTTCCGTCCTGCAGTTTCCTAGATGCTTACAAAAGGGATTATATATAGACATGGTTTATAGAACTTCTCTTAAACTTTCTTAAAGAAGCGCCTCTTAGTATTTTAAGTTGAGAACAAGATAATAAAACTCAGTAGCCTTGTGCCATTCCGGTTATACCTCCAACGGGGGAAAGGTGTACTTCCATTTTCAACTTAATAAGGACAAACAGTTTCATTAGAGTGTTCCGGTGTTTCTTCATCTACTGGAAAGCAAGGAAATAACATGAAGCACCAAATCTACCCCAAGCCTTGCTCAGGAGCAGGATTGACACAGTTCATATTGGGGCTTGATTGC
>WEIS01018992.1:0-23209 GCA_013389965.1 Todus mexicanus | reverse complement strand
TCCTCTCTTTCATCCTTCCTTCCAAATTTTAGGTTTCATTATGCTTTGAAATGCAGCCAAGCTCATACATGGCTGACTCTCCTGCAGCTTTGTCAAGAGAAACCACTCTGATTTGGGGCAGGGGTCAGAGGCAGCGATGGGAACAACCCCCTCCCTGGCTTGCCAGCAGTGGGGGGTGCAAAGGTCCCCCACCCTGCAGGCATTAGCCCTGGGTTTAGGGTCAGCAGGAGCTGAGGGTACTTGTAAGCCCTGCCTGGTCTCCCAGCAGCTGCAGATATCACCCAGATTCGGGGGTGATGGGGTATTCTTATTAAATCTGTGCCTGGCCAGGTCCTGGTGGGGTTTATGGCAGAGTTTGTGTTGTGACCGTCTCTGGCTCCCAGTGAGAACGTGTTGGATAAAGTAGAGGAATGAAGGGATTTAGGCTGCAGAAGAGGCTGGAGGATGGATAGATAGGAGAGAGGAAGAGGAGGAGATGGACTATATCAGGGCACTTAAGGATTTGCCCACACTGCACATCCCTGGTAGAGTTTTCTAACTGTTGTCAGATGGAGCTGGTTAAGAAAACAGATCTCTTTAACCTTCTGTCATTGTTCCAGTGGCACTGAAATGGGATGTTTTGATACTTGTAGATTTTTCCAGCACCTCCCTCTCATGGGGGTGGATAGTGTCAGGAGCAGGGACAGGGAGTGCAATGCCATGGGGGCAACTACCTCCTGCAGCAGCTCTGATGTGCCTTTGGTGGTCCTACACTGGTGCCAGCAGCTGGGGAGGGATGGTGGGAACATCGCAACGAGGGACAAACCAGAGCAGAACCTGTACCAAAGGGCTGTTTAGAAATTCCGAGTGGTGAAGCCGAGCCGGTCTCTGCGTTCGCGTGTGTTCAGACACAGATGGCTTCATTTCTATGTGGGTACCCAGCACGGGGAGGGCTGGTACGCGCGTTCCTGCCTGCGGAGAGGTCCGGCGGTGCTCGTGGATGAGTGCTCCCACGTGGCCAGGTTGGTGTGGGTGGCTGCGGTGCCGATCGGAGTATTGTATTGGTACATGGGCGCTGGTGGTGCAGATGGCTTGGGGCTGATTGACGAGTGGGTGGCCAGATGGACGCATGCGGCTGCCGTCATGTGTTTGGTGCCTAACGTGCTGCGTGGATGCCTTGGAAGGCTCGGCCACTTGCCGGGAGGGTGGCGACAAGCCCCTGCAGCTCGCTCTCTGCCTTGAGCGTGGTGCCGGCTTGCTCCCGTGCCGCGTAAGGAGGCCGTTGCCAGCGTGACTCACCTGGGCGCTGAGGGTATTGCCACACTCACAGGGTGGCAGCGGGGTGTGCCCTGTGTCACCCGCGCGAGCTCTGCGGGCCCACGGGCTCTTGATCCCGTGCGGTTGGAGTATATTTACTTGCATGGTCTGCACACACACACACACACACACACGTGGCATTTGCAAAGAAATCAAACCCCTGTAAATTGCTGCACACACGTTTGCACATGCTCATGGCTGTTTGCCTGGAGCTGGATGGATCGGAACTATTTCTGTGCTGGTACAAAGGATAACTAAAGCCTTGAATCTCTCCAGCTGCCTGAAGTCAATGGGGGCACTGAGAGCCCTGTTAAGCTTCTCTGTGTCCAGGCTCCTCAGGTGACAGGGGTTCTGGGGCATCTCAAACTTGCTTCTGCTGGGCAGCTTCACCTTCCCCTCTGTGGTGTCAGGGCAGCACCAATTCAAAGTGATGGCTCTGAGCAACTCCGGGCTGGCCTGACATGGCACTTCCCCTTTCTAATTGCCACGTGTTGCTCGGGAGAAGTGAGTTTGGAGTGGTTTGAAAGAGTTGTTCGATATCCAAGGACAGAGCTTCTGAGGGGCTGCAGCCGGTTGCCGCAGCTGGCTGGTGCTGGGGAGGCTCCATGGCCACCACGAAATGGATCATCACAGAGCGTGAGCATGAGCATGGGCAGCCTTGCAGACAGCTCAGTGTGTGTAGGGTGTCCACTTCTGGCTGCTGCCCTCCAGCATCCTAGCAGCCAGCGGCTGATGGGCAAAGAGGTGCCGGCTGCCCGGCCTCGATGGGGGCACCTCTTTGCGTTGCCCACGTGAACCAAAGGAAGGCTGAGGGGGGGGATTGAACCCGTTTGTTTTTCCTCCCCAGAAGAGACAGGCGAAGGAGACACCATATGTCGATGTGGGAGCCACGCAGCAGCCACCTGTATGTGGGCCGCGGGGGCGCGTGTCCGTCTGTGGCTCCTGTGCTTTCTGTGCGTCCGTCCGCCCGCGGGGCCGGGGCCGGGGCGCACACCGCTCCCCTCCGGCCTCCCCGCTGGGGCGAGGAGGGGGTGGATGTGGGCCTGTATTCAGTGTGCACCCCTGTTTGTGTGCGTGTGTGCGGGCGCTCGTGGTTCTGTGCGTTCCTCGCCTCCTCCTCGTGTGTGTGTGCCGTGGCGGTGTGCGCGCGTCGGTGTGTGTACACACGTACCCGCGTGTGCTCGTGGGTGTTTCCGTGTGCCTAGGTGTGTTGGGAAGGGCGCGTCTGTCTTCTCCAAGGGGTTTGTAGGGGGGAAGGGTTTTACGGCACTGAAAAGGTTGCTTGGAATAGTGCAGCCTTCCCTAGAGCACACCTGTAGGAATATAGAGGAGCCCAGGAGAGCTCCTGTTCCTCCAGGCAGCCAAAACCACTGCTCCCCAAGCCTCCCTCCATGCAGGCTTCCTACCTGGGATGTGCTGGGTGAGGGGCTGTCTCAGCTGAGCGTTACTGAGCGCAGGACGCGAGGTGGCCTCCTGCACACGCTGACCTTCTCCAGTGCAAACCATACAGTCATCAAATAGATCNAGGTCTTCCTGGAGCCTTCTCTTCTCCAAGCTGTACAACCCCAGCTCTCTCAAGGTGTCCTCATAGCGGAGGTGTTCCAACTGTCGGATCATTGCTGTGGCCCTCCTCAGGCCGTATGTCTCAGAGGGCCGCCTCACTGAGAAAGGCAGGTCTTAGACCTGGCATCTTTTCCCACTTTCTCTCACTGTCCCCGTCCCATCAGGACTGCCACCCTTGCCACCAAGCTGGCTCTTGTGTCAGCGTCCCGCGTGCTGTTAGGGCAGTGCTGCTCCGAAAAGGAGCTGGTGGTACAAAGACATCCCCAGTGCAAGGAGGGATCCCCCGCTGGCTGCAGTGATAGGTCATTGCCCATATTTAATGTGCCCCCAGGCAATCACGGCAGAGGAAGGTGGCCACCACCTGGCTGGGGTAGGGCAAGCCACGGTGCTGGCTGCCCCCAGCAAGCTGGGAGTGCTGCCTGAAAGGTTCAGGGCAGCTGTGAGGCTGCTGGGGAGGACACTCCACCAGCCTGATGCCTTCTGGAAGGGCAGAAGTACAGTCTCGGCCCTGTTTCCAACCCCTGCCAGCACCAGAGGGCTGCTGGAGGGCTGCAGATGAAGCAGAAGCCCATCCCATAGCTCTGGGGATGGCATTTCTTTCTCCCCAGGAGATTCCCAAATGAAATCTAGGGTGGGTGCTTCACCGGGGCGGGTGGGCCAGTTGGGATGCCGACCTCTCGCTGTCCTCCGTTGCAGGCGGGAGCGGCGGCGGCGGCACCACATGTCGGTGTGGGAGCAGCGCACCAGCCAGCTGCGCCGGCACATGCAGATGTCCAGCCAGGAGGGCATCAACAAGGACGAGCCGCCCCTCATCAACCCCCACGCCAGCATCTTCCGCAGGAAGAAACCCGGGGACGGCGTCACCCTGGACAAATGCGCCGAGGAGCAAGGCGGCAAGGGCGAGCGGCCGCTGGCCGAGGGACCGGAGCAGCCGGCCCCGGGAGCCAACCCTGGCGGTGCTGAGGACAGGAGGAGTCCATCACCCCGGGTCAAGCGAGACAAGGAGTCTTGGCACCAGAAATCGTGCCATGGGAACTGTGAGGCGGGCGAGCAGGATGGGGCAGGAGGCGGTATCGAGGACAGGGCCAGAATGAGGCAGAGCCAGCGGCGCAGCCGGCACCGCAGGGCCCGCATGGAGGGGAAGGAGCTGGCCGGTGCCCTGGGGAGCCGCTCAGCCAGCCAAGAGACGGGTCTGGAGGAGACCAGCCCCACAGACGGGGTTCAGGATGGGGACCGGCGTGGGGATGCGGCCGCAGTGGAGGCGTTGCTTCAAGGGGAGCCAGAAGCAAGTGTCAGGTTGGTACCCAGGGAGAGCGTCTTGTAGTTCCCACAGCTCCTTGTCCTTTCATCTTATCTTCTGGCACCTCTTTTTCTCACACATCCCTCCTGCAGGACAAATGGGGTTCCTGCTGGTGATGTCGAGCTTGTTGGGACCACCAAAGAGGGGAGCCCTTCACAAGCGGCCCCTGACCCCCTCCAAGGGAAGACGGGCAGCCTGATGGAGCAGGACTGCAGCAGCCCGGACACCAGCGAGCAAGCGCTGCTGGAAGCCAGCCGCACCGTCAGCCGCAGCGAGCCCGACCTCTCTGCCATCACCCCCAACACCGAGAAGGCCACAGAGAGCACCACTATCATGATCGATGTCCACGACTCAGCTGTGGTACAGAGTGAGGACCCGTCTCTTTTTCCTGAGCCCCTCTCCCAGCCCTCAGGGACCCTGCAGGGATGAGAAGCCACTTGCACGGCTTTTCCTATCCATCAGCAGGGAGGGCTTTCCATCATATCCGTCAGCTGGGGGAGCTTTCTTTGCAGCATCTCCCCCCAACACCCCGGTTTTGCAGGGGAGCCCAAATGCAGTGCCAAGGTGTCAGTGTGCCCGTGGGAGCTTCTCCCTTTCTCAGCTCCTTCCCACCCACCCCTTCACCAGATCCCTCCTTTCCCCTTCCTCCTCGCCTGGGCAAAACACTCTCACCCCCAGTTTTACCTATCGCAGCCGCAGCCTCTGCCCAGAGTGCTGCCACCCTAACCCCTCAGCATCATCCTTGCTGTCAAGGTGAGCTGCTTTCAACGAGGTTATTAATTAAACAGCACCGTGAAAGCTGGCCTCGTTAAAGCCCCTTTTGTCTGCTTCATCCTGGCAGCTCGTGTCCTTTCTTCCCTTCTGGTGCCTTTCCCCCAAACGGCGCAGGGATGCAGAGCAGAACCTGGGGAGGGTTGCGTATGCCTGGGTAGCAGGGGCACCCCCAGGTCCTGCCTGGGTGCAAGACCAGGCAAAGGCTCTCACTTTCCTGCAGTTAGCAACAAGACAGACGGCGAAGCCAGCCCCTTAAAGGAGGCCGAGACCAAAGAGGATGAGGAGGAGATGGAGAAGAAGAAGCGGAAGAAGGAGAAGAGCGAGACGGGCAAAGCGATGGTGCCGCACAGCTCCATGTTCATCTTCAGCACCACCAACCCGTGAGATGGGGTTTATGCCGTAGGAGCCTGGGGCTGGGGAGGGCTACGGTGGGGAACACTGCTGAAAATAAGGGGACCACTGAAAACAGGGGATCCCTTGGGGAAAGGGACTGAATATCTCCCAAACAGCCTGGATAATCACCACGATGGTCTCCAAGCCACAGCAGCACTCTCCCTCTGGGCCAACCGTGCTCACGTTTTTCTCTCCTAACTGCTGAGTGTAACCTGTGATTTTTCTTTAATGCTTCTTAATTTTTTCTGCAGTTCTCTGCTCTCCCGTAGCTCTTGCCCAGTTCCAGTAGCCTAGAAGAATAAGCACTCCAATTTCTCAGGGCCTCTCCTTGGCTGGCTAGGGGGTGTCTGGGGGGCTGGGACGACTGAGCAAAGGGGTCAGCAAGCCCAAAACACCTTTGGGCTCCCTTGGTTTACTCCTCAGACTTTGCTACCCATCTTTCTGCCCCGAAAGCCAGTGGGGTGGGGTGGGGTGGGGTTTGCGCGTGGGCCGTTGTCGGGGGCTCATGGGTCGGGGTGCGGGCTGTCTCCCCGCAGGGTGCGGAGGGCTTGCCACTACATCGTGAACCTGCGCTACTTCGAGATGTGCATCCTCCTGGTGATCGCCGCCAGCAGCATCGCCCTCGCAGCCGAGGATCCCGTCCTCACCAACTCCGACCGCAACAAAGTAATTACTCCCCCCAGCCCTCAGGCAGAGGATCCTGTAGGATTTCAGCTTCCGTCGTGGGGGGGGTGCATGTGGAACACGAATTGGGGCAGCCAGTGGCAGTGCTTGCACCGTGCTGCGGGGTCTGACTTTTTCGCCATCCCCCTCCTTTATAAATCCTGGAAATCCCTTTCAGTCTCCCACACAGGGGGTTTAGAGCCTGGGGAGCAGAGCAGGGTGCCTTGGTGACAGTAAAGTAGCTTAAACTGGGAAGATGCTGGTGTGCCCAGGGGCTGCTATGGGAGAGCATGACTCTGACTCACAGCACGGTTTCAGATCCGCTCTCACCATACCACGGGAAATGTTTCTCTCCTGCCTTCTCAGACTGGATTTCTGGCTTTCCTGTTCTCTTAGAGAACAGGCTGGGTTCGGGGCAAACAAACTGCCCATCTCTCTGCACCTGAGCCAGGCAAGCCCTGGTGTGGGTGCTAATGGGGTCTGGGTGGGTACCAGTGAGCCTGTTTGCTTGGCAGCAGCTGCAGAGCCCCTGTGTCCTCTCTTCTGCAGGTCCTGAGGTATTTCGACTACGTCTTCACTGGTGTCTTCACCTTTGAGATGGTTATCAAGGTAAGAGGCGTGGTGGGCGGGCTGCGCTGGGGCTGTCACGTCCTGCATCCATGTGGGAAATAGCTCTGTTGCTCAGTTCTGGTCCTAAATTTGGACGATGGAGAGTTTAAAGCCTAGTTCTTAGGAGTGGGGCTTGAGAATACTTAGCAGCACTTCTATCAGTCTCCAGGCTCCCAGAATATTGTTGCTATGTACCTGGGGCACAAAGACAGCTCTGCTGCTCCCCAGCAGTGTCCCTGGTCCCAGCACATCCCACCCGTGGCTGCTTCCACTTGATGGCCGAGCTGCTCATTCCTTGCCTGTTTTTTCTTACCATTTTGGCCCCACAGATGATCGATCAGGGCTTGATCCTGCAGGACGGCTCCTACTTCCGAGACCTCTGGAACATCCTGGATTTCATCGTGGTGGTGGGAGCACTGGTGGCTTTCGCCTTGGCGTAAGTGGCTGTTGTTCTTGTCAGCTCTTTGCCTTCTCTTGGCTGGGGTGGGAGGAGGATTTGTTACAGCTACTAGACTTTGATTTATTTTTGTTTGTTTGTTTTTTATTTCTCTGCACCCTTCTGCTCTGCTTCTGGAATGGCTCCTGGCAGCACAGCGTGGCTGTTCCAGAGATGTATTTCTCCTTGTTTGTCAAATGCTGGTGAGCAAGCAGGCAAAGGGCAAGGCAAGGCAAGCTGGAGATGCTAGGAAGAGGTTGGTGGTGCAAGTGGACTTGAAAGAAGACAGAAGGAGCTGTTAGAGAGGGAGAAAGCGCTAAGGGTGACAGAGCTGGAGTTATACACCTGCTATGCATTCGGGGAGGGGGGGCTCGCAGAGACAGCCAAAGCAGCAGCCTGCCGGGTGGAACTACCTTCTGAACATGTTTGCATTAGAAACGGTGCCCTTGGCTGGTGGCTTTTCCTCTGCTCCAAGGAGGGGAGCATTGCCACGGAGCCCTGCCGGGATGGGGATGCAGGCGGCCAGGTTTGTGCCCCGCATCCTCTGCAGCATCAAGCCAAAGGCAGGGTCCCGAGTGCTTGTTCTGCGGCGTGTGCCCCCTCGAGTGTCACCTTGCAGTTAGGCTCTGGTGCTGAGCTTGTGGCACCTGCGGGTCCTCCTCTGCAGGGTGGCTTGATGTCTGGGGTGTTGGTGCCACGGAGGGCAGGAGCATGCAGGGGTGAGTTTCGTGCTGCTCTGCCCTCCTTCGTGCTGCTGGCCGGGGCAAGTGCTGTGATGTGAGCTCAGGGAGGGACGTGCCGGTACCCAGGGAGTGGGTGCCAACATGATGCTCACAGGCAAGGGGCACCCCCAGGTCCTAAGGACCGTGGTGTCCTGTAGGTATTTGAGGAGAGGAGATGAGAGGAGAGGCTCCTGCTCCTTTGTCACGCTGTTGTTCTCTCTTTATGCCTTTGACACTGGCAGCGGTGGTGTTAGTGCCGGTGAGAGGGGAGGGCCTGGCAGCCGCGCAGATTGGAGCCCAGCCCTTGTCCACAGCTCAGGTACCGTGCGAGGCTCTCGGGGTGGCTGGGTCTGAGCCCTGAGGTTGCTCGATGGATTACAGCCGGTAATCCATCCCTCCCATCTCACCCCAGGCTGGGTGGCAGCTCCTTCCCCTTGCTCTCACCCACTTGCACCTTCCCTGACTCGTTGCTTTTGCCTTCCTCGCCCTCCTCACCCCTTTCCTCGCCCAGTGCTTTCAGCCGCTGCTCTCTCCTTGGGAAGAGCACGGGAGAATTCAGCTCGCTTGGCACAGGGATGAACCAGCCCTGGGGCAGGGCAGGGGGCTGACTACAGACCCCAGCATGGGACAGGTCTGCTGGCTGCGGACATTCCTCTGAGCACCTGGGAGGCCACCCAGGTCACCACAAAGATGGATCGAGCATCTCCTGGGCTCTGACTGATCTCCCCTCTGCCAGGGCAGCCCCTCAGAGCATGTCTGGAGGAGGTCGAAGGGCATCAGCAGCCTGAAGATGTGCTGGGTGGTTTGAGGGGCTTTAGGAGGACAAGGGAGCCTTTTCCTTCTAAGGCATCTTTCATCAAGACTTTTTTGATGGCTGAAGGAGCATAGGTTGACGGCTCAGCCTGCTCCTGGGGGAACAGGTGTCCTCACCACCCCTAACGGTACCATAATCAGTGTTTGTTGTCCGCTTGCCCCCACATCACAAAGGTGACGCTGTTCCTGGGGTGGCCTCTGGAGCTGGCAGGGTCTCTGCCTTCCAGCACCAAGCCGTGGGAAGCTGCCATGCCCCTTCCAGCCCTGCATGCCGCCTGCTTGCTTCCACCCAGCCTCCTGAGGGAAGGACAGGTCCCTTTGGGCACGGGGGAGCTGAATTCTCGAGGGCGAGCACTCCCATCAACCACGGCACTGAACCCCCTCCCACGGAGAGGGCCTCTGCGTCTCCGCGTATGTTTGTAGTAAGCATCTGTGTCGCCTGCCCACTCTCGTAGCCGTAGCTGAGTAGATACCGAGTTGTTTGTCTTGTGGACGAGGGCTCTTTATAATGTAAACCTGCGAGATTGTCTCTCTCCCCCACATCTCACAGCAGCTCCTGCTGGAGGAGATGATCTCATGGCTTTGGGGGTGAAGGGAACAAAGGAACCACAGTGGTTTCTGATGGGTTTCTACATTATAAAGCATTTATAAGAACACCTGCCTCTCAGTGCTGCCACGACCCCGGGAGGCACAGGATGTTTACCAGCTCAACGTGTCCCAACCTGCCACCCTCCCTCCATCCTGGTCTCAGGAGGAGAATTCTGGCTGTGATGTCTGAATTCCTCCCTTTTTCTTCTCCTCCATGAACTCTTTGATATGAGACTCGGGGGGATGTGTTCTCTCTCTGCCCCCTCCTCTCCTCTACAGTGCTGGGTGGGCAAAGCTACACTCGTGGAGCCGTTGTGGTGAATACGTGGCTGAGAGCAGCTGGTGACGGGGTCCAGCACTTCCCAGTTGAAGAAGTGCTGGCACGTGCTGTGCTGTTTGGGTTTTCTGCCCCTTTTGCCTCCCCTCCGTGGTTTGGTTTTTCTGCGGGGGTCCTGGGCAGCCATGGACGCAGCGGGAGGTTTCTGAGCTGGTCCAACAGTGCATGATCTGCTGGCTCTTGGTACTGCATCAAATTCCCTACTAGACAAGTGTCCACCCATAAAGCCATCTCTTCGTGTGCCCTTGTAGCTTGTCCATTACCCCCTTGGAGCCTGTGCAGCCTGAGCAAGAGGCTGTCTTGGCTCAGCCGTAGCTCTCCACGTGGAAAGCAACTGCGTCAAGCCAAGCGCAGACTAAATACAAAGCCCAGTGTAAACCCATAATCCTCCAAAGACTTAAAATGTAATTAAATGAAATAGCCAGAACCATAACTAGAGACCCTGCTCACTTTTGCCTCCTGTGGCACCCTCCAAGGAGGCATTGCACAGAGGAGCGGCGGAGAGGCAGTGATGCCTACGCCTGTGGGCTTGCAGCAGCGTCAGAGGCTGAGTGATGGAGAAGTTGAGTGGTCAGTGCTTAGCCCTCCTTGTGTTACCTGGTGAGCAAGGGCAGAGTTGCCCAAAGAAGGGCAATGAAGCTGGGAAAGGATCTAGAGCACAAGACCTATGAGGAGCAGCTGAGGGAGCTGTGGTTGTTTAGCCTGGAGCAAAGGAGGCTCAGGGGAGACCTTCTCACTGTCCACAACTCCCTGAAAGGAGGTTGGAGCCAGGCGGTGTCTATCTCTGCTCCCAAGAAACAAGTGATAGGACAAGAGGAAACAGCCTCAAGTTGTGCCAAGGGAGATTTAGTTTGGACGTAAGGAAAAATTTCTTTCCCTCAAGGGTTGCCCAGGCCTGGCTCAGGCTGCTCAGAGCAGGGGTGGAGTCCCCACAATCCCTGGAGGGGTTTCAAAGCCGTGATGTGGTGCTGAGGGACGTGGGTTAGTGGCGAGCTGACTGTGTTGGGTTAAAGGTTGGACTTGATAATCTTAAAGGTCTCTTCCAACCAAAACAATTCTATGATTCTCCACCCAGAGGTACCCAACAGAGGTGCAGCATCTCCTTGTGCCTGTTGGCACTGGTGTCTAGAAGCAAGAAGGACCCCAATGTGCTGTGAAATAATCCAGTGTGAGACTGGTCAGGCCAGGACAGAGATCTCCTATCCCATCACAGAAGTGCTGCGGAGTTAAACTATCACCTTTTTTCAACACACCTTCCACCTGTTTCACTAACATGCAGCCAGAGCCTGGGGTTATTTCTATGATTTTTAAGATGTGTTTGACTTCGTAGGCTTTGTCCTCAGTGCTGAGCTCTCTGTGTGCACGTGGCACGGACTCAGCTCTCAAGCAGGGATGGAGGTTTGGTTACAACTGGGGACCTTGTAGACCGCCTTGGCTTGTCCAAGCAAGTGTCTGGCTGGATTGCAGGAGATCCTGCACTGCAGCTCAGGCTCTTTATCTGTGGATTTCTTGATGGAGGAAATTTAGCACAGCTAGCCTGTTTGAATGGGAACTTGCGTGGCCTTGCAGGTAGGTTCCCTTGGAGGCACCTGCCTTTGGCTGGTTGGGGCTGAGCCTTGAGGTTCCTCCCTGCCTCCTGGCCAAGGAGGACCATGTGCCCATCTGCTGTTGCCCACCATCCTGCTCTCCACAAGTTCCTCTTACAGAAGAGATTTCACTGTGTGCCTCCCTCCAGAATGCACATCAAGGAGGGCAGAGGCTCCTGGCTCACCCGATGAATCCTTCCCTGGGACATAAGCCCCATCTTGGAGGACACAATGTGGTCTTACTCATCATGCCTTCCAACCCAGGCATGGGGTGGCGGAGAGCTGCCAGAGAGGCTGTCGTTGTTCCCATGCAGCTCCCCAATGCTTTTCTTACCTTCTTCCTCTCTTCTCTCTCTTTCCCCTCTCTCTGTTGGTGCTGTTTGGTGGCTGCTGGGCTGGATCGCTGACAGGAATGCTTTGGGGTAACTATGCCGGTCGGGTTGCGGTGGGGTGCCGCCCTGGGGAGCGCGGGGGGACGGGCGCAGGTGGGTGTCAGTCTGTCTGACGCCTGTGCTGAGCCTTAGCTGTCTTCCCAGAGATGGCAGTACGCTGCGGAGACGGCATGAAGCACAGCCAGGGGAGCAGGGCATGGGAAAAGCCGTGTCCACCACGGAGCTGAAGGCTCTGCCTCGGCGGGGGATTTCATCCCTGATGTCCCCCAAGGGCATGAGATGTGGCTCGTGCCGGGCTTAGGGGGCTGGGGACACGTTAGCTTCGGTTGTAGGCACGGCAAGGCCAAGCTTTCCTCTGGACATTATCCAGCCCTATATCCCATATCTATGTTGTACCCCAAGCAAACCCACAGAAGGAGGTCTCTGGAGGTTGGAAGAGGTCCCTCCACAGCAGGTGTAAACCGCTGCCGCTGAGTTGTTCTTGGTGGCAGCTTGTGCCAGCTGAGCGCTGCCTCGAATCCTCATCCCGGCCCCAAGTCAGATGTCCCAGCCACTTACCCAAGCCCTGACGCTAAGCAAAGCTGGAGACAGGAGGTGCAAAGTCCCAGGTTGCTTACCGTGCGTTTGTGGGGCTGTGCTCCTAGGGAGGACTATTAATTAGTGGTTTTGTTTACGTCTCTTTAATCATGAAGTCCATTATTGTACTTCCTGCTGCATTAACCCTCGCAAAGGAGCCGTGTAATTCGGAATGTCTGTTTTGAGTCATTTCCCTTGATTTTTTTGAGGGTGCCTGGTGGATACAAACCGTGCCACCTTCACCAGGACTTATCTGCTCTATCCTGGGATCTAGCCCATGAGCTTTAGCTAAAAGACAAGAAAAAAACAACACCCTTTGTGTTGTTGTTGGGATGAATCACCCCGCTCAAGAAATGAGGGTCACGATGCATGTGTCCCTCCCCTTCCCATCCTCCTGCTTGCTGGGATGGGTTGTCAGTTGTTGAAAACCTCCTGAGCATCCAGCCCCAGATCTACAAGGTTATTGTCTCTCCGTTTCATTTCTTGGTCCATGTGCCTCCCTCCAATGTGGTAGGACCAACAAGGGCCGGGATATCAAGACCATCAAGTCTCTCCGTGTGCTACGGGTTTTGAGGCCTCTGAAAACTATCAAGCGACTGCCCAAGCTGAAGGTAATGATGCCCATCTCCTGCCTTACATCTTGTCTTCTCCAGCATGGGCTGGTGGGTGCGAGGACCACGCGCATTGATTTGCTCATGAGCGATGAAAGATTGGCTTTCAAAGCATTCGCTGTGTTTTAGGAGCTCCATTTTCAAACACAACACTCTTCAGGCTGCCTCATGTCTGGAGATGCAGCGAGTTATTAAACGCAAGCCTGGATCTCTGCAAGGTGTCAGAGTTTGTTCCTCTGCCAGGCAATGCGGGGCCGGAGTGGACGTGAGGCAGCAAAGCCCAGATGCTCTCCTGATACAATAGGCTGCCCAAGCTTCGGGAGAGCTCAGATCTCTTTTCAGAGTTCATTATCTTTTCCACCAGAGCAGCTTGCCAGCAAGTCAGGGTTTCGCGTGCTGCGCTGCCGTGGTGTTGCACCAGAGGGGATTTCCGATCTGAATAGAGGGATTATTTATGCAGCACAGGTAGGAGGATTATGCCTTTCTCCAGCTTAGGTGATGGGGTGTGGAAAGAGTAAGAGACTAAGGAAGCCCTGAGGTTTTTTCACAAGGTGATATCTGGCTGATGGATGAGGCCCAGAATGGCACCCCAGAGACAGGAGTTTTGACCCCAGCTGATCTTCCCACTCAGTGGATGGATTAAGCCCGTGTCAGTTCATTCCTGGACACCTCTGTCTTCACCAAGACACAGCGATAAGAATGTTCCTCTCTTCCTTAAAGTGCTGTGAGAAATAGGACTGAGAGCACAGCGTGGGGAGGTGCTGCTGTCAGAGGCAGAGGTATTTGTTCTCTGCCTTGTTATTCTGGGCAGTGGGAAACAAAGAAGTGTTTACTAATTGGTCTTGAGTGCTGCTAATTGCAACATCAGGGCCATGCCCCGTCTGCTACCCTGGTTGCAGAGAACATTGGAGGATATAAATATCCATTCCTGCAGCTGTCTTGCGGGCTGCTCGGTGTCTGTGCTGGGGGAATATACTCCAGGTGTCAAACTTGCTCATGAAATAGCCCTTTGCCTAGGAGAAGTCCCAGCTCCTTCCTCCTTTCCACCCCAGGAGTGGGAAATGTCTCTCCCCGTGGTAGTCTTGAGGAAGGTTTTGGTCTTGCCCCTTGCAAAGGCTGTTGGTTCCCCAAGGTGAGCTATGCCCTCTCCTGCAGGCTGTCTTTGACTGCGTGGTGACTTCTCTCAAGAACGTCTTCAACATCCTCATCGTCTACAAGCTCTTCATGTTCATCTTTGCTGTCATTGCCGTCCAGCTTTTCAAGGGGAAGTTTTTCTACTGCACTGACAGTTCTAAGGACACGGAGAAGGACTGCATGTAGGTGCCCTGTTCAGTAGGTCAGATGCTGCTGGCACCTCTGGCAAAGGCAGGGTGCTGGGTAATGTCGTCTTTGGGTTCCCAAAGGTTGAGTCCTTGGTCATGTCTCACTCTTGGCCATAGTGTCTTGGGCTGGACAACATGGGCTGAGCCCTGTCCCAATTGCTGCATCAGCGCTGTACCTTGTGTGGGATGTGGGATGCAGAGCCCTGTATTTGCTCCTGTTGTCTTTCCTCCTTCTCTCTCCCCTTTCCCTTTCCCCTTCTCCCCTTCACCTGTTGTTATCCAGCCTCTCTCCATTTCTCCCTCCAGCCCCCCACTGCACACACGTACTGCCCCCAGGCTTTAAACCCACTGTCTCATAGCCTGGCACCATAAAAAGCGAGGTCAATGCTCTCTCCCCACCTTGCAGAGGGAACTATGTGGACCACGAGAAGAACAAGATGGAAGTGAAGTGCCGGGAATGGAAACGCCATGAGTTTCACTACGACAATATTATCTGGGCTTTGCTCACCTTGTTCACAGTCTCCACTGGCGAGGGTTGGCCCCAGTGAGTATTCTGCTCCATCCATCCCCCTTAAAATTAGAGTGGGCATGTCTCCATTGAGGTGGTTTGGTTAATAACTGGCTATAGCCAGGCGGGACTGGGAGAGAAACTGGTGAACACGGAGGAGGAGCAGAAGGATGAGAAATTATGTCAGAACAAAAGAGCTTTCACTCCCCTTTATGAGGCTGAGAGCATGGCTGGGGTTAGCTGCTTCTTTAGGGAGTGAATGATGGATAGGTCCTTCTGCTGTGTGGCCCTGAGGTATATCTTAGCTCAAGTTTAGAACTGACCACAGGACTAGCCCTTCCTTCATGCTCATGTGGGTTTGGGCAATTTTTCTCTCTATGGGGAGCACTGGAAAATCCATTTTCCATCAGGGGCACAGGCAAAGCACCGTGAAACAAGCTGTAGCCACTTAAAAGGGTTGTCCTTGTAAAGTAGGTTAAGGAAGAGGATTATCTTATCGTTGTTACAACTGTGAACAAAGTAGGCCCCATGAAAAGTGCCGTGTGGTGGCAGTCCAGAGGGACATATCTCTGGTTGCTTTTCTTCACCTGTCTGCCCACAGGGTGCTACAGCATTCGGTGGATGTGACGGAAGAGGACCGTGGGCCCAGCCGCAGCAACCGCATGGAGATGTCCATTTTTTATGTCGTCTATTTTGTGGTCTTCCCTTTCTTCTTTGTCAACATTTTCGTGGCTCTCATTATCATTACATTCCAAGAGCAAGGAGACAAAATGATGGAGGAGTGCAGCCTGGAGAAGAACGAGGTACGGTCTAGGGGAGGGGGAAAGAGGATGTTTCCCTGGGGTTTCTGCAGGTCGGGAGCTTGGAGCTCCCTAGATATTGAAAAGTGGTAAGAAACTCGTGAACCACCTGCCTACCCAGCCCATGAAGAGAAGAAGTGTGACAGCCACCGTCCCTCACGTTACTGTCGGCCGTGGTCTGATGCACGTTGTTTTATTCCAGAGGGCCTGTATTGACTTTGCCATCAGCGCCAAGCCTCTCACGCGGTACATGCCCCAGAACCGGCACACCTTCCAGTACCGGGTCTGGCACTTTGTGGTCTCGCCATCCTTTGAGTACACCATCATGGCCATGATAGCATTGAACACCGTGGTGTTAATGATGAAGGTAAGCCAGTCAGGGTGAGCCTGTCCTGTTTGGGGCAGTGGGGAGGAAGATCGGTCAGGATGGGACTGGAGGGCGTTTTGGTTGTTTCTAGGAGACGCTTTGAGGCAAAGTCTGAGACAGAGCATGTGTTCCCTTGGCATAGTCGCTTGAAACACCCAGGGCAAGGAACGTGGACCACTGCAGGTCTTCCCTGGGACAATCATCAGCCAAGAGGCCGGCAGGCCCCTTCCTGGCTAGCAATGTCTCTCTCTTTCCATCAGTACTACTCAGCTCCATACACCTATGAGCTGGCCCTGAAGTACCTGAACATTGCCTTCACCATGGTGTTCTCCTTGGAGTGCGTCCTCAAGATCATCGCTTTTGGCTTCCTGGTGAGTGGCTGCTGTGACAAAGGTGTTATTTTGGACTTTGGCAGAACACAGATAACGAAGGGAAGGCGTTAATAATACGGGATTGTTGCTGTTTATTTTGGGTCCCAGCCTGAGAGCTTCTTTTATGTTGGAACCGCTCCTTTAGTTCTCAATAAACTTCCTGCTGCTGGGTGCTGGTGGGGGAAGCTACACCGCTGCTTCATTTTTTGCCTTGTTTTTGAGGTACTCTAGTGCCCAGACCATGTATGTGTATAGTTTCTTTCCTGTTTCCAACCCATACTGGGAGATGAGGTCCACAAGCAGGAAGGTTTCTAGCCGCCCTCCCTGCTCCCGCTGGCATGGTCAAGCCTGGTCTTGCATCAGCTGCTGCACAAACAGCAGGGGGCTGAGGTGGGTCTGGGTGCCCATAAAGAGGTAGACCAAGCAGCATGGTGGCTGTGAGAGTTGGCATGATGAGCTGTTGCAGCCTGACCAGGGCTGGCTGTAGCCACGTTTCCGGCTTCCGTTTACAAGGGTGGCATGTTGAATGCATGAGTCATCTCCCAGGACAAGTTGCTCACTGCAGACACACTCAAGTCTGTCAGTGTCTCAGATGCAGGACGGTGTTCTAGACCATGGGTGCATATAAATGGGTGGCAAGGTCTTTGCTGCCTCAGCCTGTGGCCTAGCGCCCTTCAGACCTGCCATCCCTAAGCTCAAACGCGTTTCCTCTTTCCTCCTTTCTGCAGAATTATTTCCGGGACACCTGGAACATCTTTGACTTCATCACCGTCATCGGCAGCATTACGGAGATCATCCTGACGGACACCAAGGTGAAGCAGGGGCTGGGAGCAGCGGGGCAAACCGCTGCGGGTTGGGGGGGCTCCCACCTCCCTCTGACCCTCTCATCTTCTCCCAGCTGGTGAACACCAGCAGCTTCAACATGAGCTTCCTGAAGCTCTTCCGGGCTGCGCGGCTCATCAAGTTGCTGCGCCAGGGTTACACCATCCGCATCTTGCTCTGGACATTCGTGCAGTCCTTCAAGGTAAGCCACAAAGCGCCCTGGCCTCCTCCCAGGGCATGCTGCTGGGGTGCTGCTCCCAAATGCTGTTCCCAAGCTCTTGCTGACTTGTTGGCTTGTAGGAGAAATGGATTGACACAGTTTACCTGCTCACCCTGCTTTTTGTTCTCCTCTAGAGCTGAACCTGTGCTAAATGAGATGACCCATCTGCTTCTCTTGCAGGCTCTCCCCTACGTTTGCCTCTTGATTGCCATGCTTTTCTTCATCTACGCCATCATTGGGATGCAGGTGAGCACAGACGTCTCAGTTTGCATCCCTCTGGACTGAACAGGCTGGACCCCTACGTCCTCGACTTTATGCACAGCAAGCAGCCTTCTGACTGCCTGTCATTGCTTCGCTCCGTCACTGGGTCCAGGGAGGTCGCAAGGGTGGAACAGCTTGTTTGAGAGCTGCAGAGCCACATGCCCTGGGGGAGCTGCCATGGGCTTGTTCAGTCAAGCTCCACGGCTGCCTTCCCAACTTGTACCCTTGGAGATGCGGCCTTGGGGACTCAGCTGGGCATCCTGTGTGCTGACTGCTTTCAAGTCCCCACCCCCTGGTTTAGAAATTACACCCCGTCTCAACTCCCTAGCAACACTTCCAGTTTGATTTCATGCCTGAGGGACCTGGTAAGCAGCCTTCTGCCTTTCCCGTCCGAACGGCTGGATCATGGCAGTGATCCCTGCAGCCCACCACCCTGCAGCCTTGTCCCTCTGCGGGAAGGTTTGTGTTGTAGCTGCACTGCTGATGGTCTGATTCGTGGGCTCTTTCACTTAGGGCCCTGCGGTGACCTACCAGGTGGTGGGAGTTTAGCAGAACACGGGCAAATGTGAGCTTTCCAGGCTCCAGCTGGTAAATAAGAAGCACGTGAGCTAAACCCCTCAGCTCCACACGTGCCGTGGGGCTGGCTCGCTTTGGTGATGACTAAATCCCACGCTGAAGATCTGACAAAGCATCTTCGACGAGGAACGCTCGGGTTCTGGAGCCGCCTGATGAGCGAGCTGCTGCAGTCCCCGGTGCTTCTACCTGGTGTGCACTGTCAGGAAGGGCAGATTTTTAGGGAGGCAGTGGGCAGCAGAGTGGCCCCTGGCTTGGGCTCCTTGGCAGAGCTGTGTTTTAGTCTCTTCCACCCCCTTGTCTCCCACCCCGAGAGTCCCATGGCTGCTTTTGGCCACTCTGTCCTACACATCTCAGCACCGGCTCCAGGTGTCCTCTGTACTAAACAACTGCCGTCTGACTCAGCTCCTGTCCCTGCCATGTGGTAGTATTTGAGATATATATATTTTTTTTATATATTTTTTTTTAAACACCATTGTGAACAAATCCCCAAGCAGTAAAGTCTGTGGGCGTTATTTGAGCAAAATAGCTGGAGGCAGAAAATATTCTACAATTACACATTCCGAAAAACCTGTACAGGGGGAAAAAAATACTCTGCACTTAGTGTATTTTTAGGTTCACAGAAAGTGGAATAAATATTTAACGGCAAGAAGAGCACATTTTTCCTATTTGGGGCACATTCTTTATGTCCTACCACTTCTTTGGCTCTGGGTCATTATTAGGGTATTGTCCCTGTTGGAGGCTTTGTCACTTCTTTTGGCCCTGGGGACAGTAGTCCCAGATAGCTGGCTGATTGTAATGGGTTAGCGGTCGGTCTGTCTGTCCCTCACTGAGCCCTTCCCCACCCTGATTCCATTGCTGGGCCCAACCCCAGCATCGTGGACTGTTTCCCCACCAAGGGAAAAGCTCCTGGGAGTCTCCAGGTCTGTGATCCAGCACCCACCCAGGGTGGTGCGACTCACCCCTGTGCCTCCAGCACCCTCGGGTGCCGTGTGGTGCTCAGATGGAACCCATGGCATAGCGGAGCGATGGATGTGGAGCGGTTGGACTCCGTTGATCCCAGGTCCTCCTCCGTGCTCCTGTTTCCATGGCAGCTCAGCCTCTCGAAGCCTTTGCCACCCACCGCAAATCCTTGGCTGTGCACCAGGGTGCTTTTCCATGTGGGATTGTGCAGAGAAGGGTGGATGTCAGCTGCTTTCGGGGGGCTGGCTGCACCGAGGGTGATGGCCCTAGGGCAGCATTGGTCCCTGCAACAGGAATGTGCAGCTGCTTCCCCAGCCACCAAGCTCTTGGCTGAATAACTGAGCCCTTTGTCTCCCTCCCGTAGGTTTTTGGCAATATCAAGCTAGATGAGGAAAGCCACATTAACCGGCACAACAACTTCCGCAGCTTCCTAGGATCCCTCATGCTCCTCTTCAGGTAAGCCAGCGTAGAATACTCCTTTGGCAGCATTTTTTGTGTGCAGGTGGACCAGGAGCCAGGCTGGGCAGGTTCTTGCCACAGGGTGTTTGCTGGGGGTCAGCTTTTGGCGCTAGAGACCAGCTGGGCAAACAAATGACCGCAGGAGCTCAGGAAAGCCCCTTTTTTTCCTCTCCACCCGGCCCCCAAAAGGTTACCTCTCTCTCCCAGATTTTAGACCGGCTGGCTGGGAGGAGTTGGCCCCATATGCCAGGAGTTACACCCTGGCATGGCTGCACTCACGTGGGTCCAGCTCAGTCACTGTTGACCCAGCGTCGCACTCCTCTGGATGCCGGAGACACGTTTAATTTGGGCAGGGGGTTGCGCAGCTTCCTGTGAGGTTTGTCCTGGGGCCATCCTGTCCCAGCTCCGTTCTGTGCCACCATGAGCTGCTGAGCACGGCTGTGTTGGGCGCAGGAGTGCCACGGGAGAAGCATGGCAGGAGATCATGCTGTCCTGCCTGGAGGGCAAAGGCTGCGAGCCAGACACGACAGCGACGTCCGGGCAGAACGAGAACGAGCGCTGCGGCACTGACCTGGCCTATGTTTACTTCGTCTCCTTCATCTTCTTCTGCTCTTTTCTGGTGAGTTTGTCCTCCCCGACAGCCCTCCTTCTCATTAGCCCCCCAACCTACACGCCCACCATGGGGTCATCAGCATTCTTCCCACAATCACCCTTCCTTCTTCCTTTCCTTTCCCTCCTCTGCCCCTTCTCCCCCTACTTTCCTTTCTCTCTGCCTTTTTCCCTTTCACTTAGATGCTCAACCTGTTCGTGGCAGTCATCATGGACAATTTTGAATACCTGACTCGCGATTCCTCCATCCTGGGACCTCACCATCTAGACGAGTTTGTCCGCATCTGGGCAGAGTATGACAGAGCAGCGTGGTATGTAGCCAGCTCCTTCTCTCCCAAGCAGCCTCTCAGAGCTGGTTTTAAGCAGACATCTCTGCTGTACTGTCAGAAACGAGCTGCAGTGTCCGTGACGGTCAAGGAAGGGCTGCTCTTGCCCACCATCGTTACAAGGGCAGCAGCTGGTTCCTACAACGCCAGGTGATGCCGACGTCTTGGGTGATACTCACAGTTTGCTGGGATGTTTATCCAGAGCGCTGGAGGCTCCTGCTGTTCCTCTCCTCACTGGCCAGTGGGCAGGTCCTTCTCAGCCTCCCTCCCTGACCTTGTGCACCAGCTGGTTGCCTCTGCCCCAAGACCGGCTTCATTGCCTGGTCCTCAGCACCCAGCAGCTCCCCATCAGAGCAGGGCTGAGGGTGCCTTGTTCCCAGCCACGGGGAGATGCTGGGGATCTGCTGGGCTCCTGCCAAGTCACCTGTGGAGGATGTCGTTTGGAGGCTGTCTGGGTTTGGAGAATTGTGTTCCTGTGGTGGCCAGCCTGCTCAGCCCTCTGAGACAGGAAGACCTTGTTTCCTGTACTCATGCCTTTGCTGATGAGGACCCCAGGGAACAGGGCTCCCGTTTGCAGACAGCAGCCTCTTCCCAGCAATGGGATGGGTTTGCAGCGGCCATACATACCCTGGGTGGGCAGGATTTGGCTCTTCTCCTCTGCTGCTGCTGCAGAGGACTTCCTCTCTGCCGCTCCTCCCAGGATGGTCTGGAGCATCCCTAGGGCAGTGCGGAGTCCTTGGCAGCTCTGGGAGCACATTTCCCCTACGCTCAGCCCCAGCACTATGAGGGCATCTTGTGCGGACCCTTCCTCCCTCCCACAGCCCAGCGACAGCCTCTCTGGAGCCACGACCCACCACCACCGCTGTGCTGTGGAGTGTGAGTGGTCTTAGCTTGAGAGTCCTTGGCAGCCACACGTGCTCCCTTTGGAGCCTCTTTGCCTCCCCTGCTAATAACCTGCCTCTCGACAGACCAGCTCCTGCCAAGATATTTTTTTTTATGCCTAATACCATCAGCTCCTGCCATAGTTTCCCTCGTGCAGCTCAGTGCTGGCAAGGTTCCTCCCCGTGTGGCATCCTCCAGCACTCTTGCTGCTGTGCAAGGACCCCATGGGCAGGTGGGTTTGCTTTTTGAGGGGTGAATATGCCTTGTTGCAAGGGGGAGAAGCCAGCATTGGTGAGTAGATGTCCTGATGGACGACTGGAGAAGAGGAGGTGAGAGCAGTGAAACATCCAGCTGCTCAGTGGAGGGGTATCTTGGGGGCTTCTGGGAAGGATTGCTTCACACCAGGCACTTCATCCACTCTTGCCCACTGTGGCCGTGGCCTGGTTTCTCCAGAAGAGTCACAGTAAAAGCATGCCTGAGCTGTCCTACCGATGACACACCCCCCTCTGATTTCTGAGCAGCCATGCTCTTCTATCCGGATACGTAGCCAGTGGTTAGGGAACGTGAACAGGAGCTGGTGGTGTTGAGCCCGTGGTGGCAGCCCCGGCCCCATTGCTTGGTGAGAAACGGGTGAGTAAAATCCGAATGGGTCCTGCCACCTGAGTGGAGCAGCGGTTCTGGATCCTGCCGCAGGGACCAGCGCAGGAAGGTCTTGTGAGGAGACTGCCCAACACCAGGGGGGCCTCAGGGATGGGATTTGCCCAGGTGGTTGGATTAGGTCTGGCCAGCGATGGAGAGGGGGTGGGAGAAAAGCAAGGAGAAACCAGAGGCAAAAGTGCCAGGTAGGACGGTAACGCTGTTCTTTGCCTCCTTGCGTGGTTTCCCTCCGAGCTTGTCTAAGGATGCCCAGGAGGCTGCAGCATGCTGCACCTCAGCACTTCCACCCCACACGGTCCCACTTCCCAGAGGGCTCTGGTCTGCAGCGGAGCAGGGAGCTCAGCATCCGATGGCCCCTGCACCCTCTCTGGCCAGCTCTCTACCTGGACTGCTTCACGATTTCAGCCGGTGCAGGAGGGATACGGGCTGTATCCTGCGATGACTGCGCCTGGGTCTGGGGAGACGTGCTTCTGTGGGCGTGTTTCTGGGAGGGTGTGCTTCTAATAATGTGTACCCTTGGCAGAGCATAGTCTGGTGGTCGGAGCACAGGACTGGACCATGAGAGACCTAGGTGCTAGTGCCACAGCCACCGATCACCAGCTGGTCACATTATCCCTCCCCGCCTCAGGTTCCCCAGATATTGGAGATACAAGTGACTCAGCTGCCAACTTCCCTGGGAGGACCAGAGAGCTGGCCGCGTGAGGGCAGGCTCATTGGTGGTGAGATGGGACACAACTTCATCAAAAGGGCTTGTGGTGGCTAGAATCTATCCAAGCTGCAGGCTCACCCTGTCTAAAACCCCAGCCCTCTCCCACCAGGTGTAGGTGGCCAGGGGCACGATGAGGAAGGGTGATGGGGTGGTGTTTACTACCAAAACTGTCCTTTTCCAGGGTCAACCCAAATCAGCGTGAGGAGGCGTGAGCACACAGAGGAAAAGGCCATAGCTGATGCTCACAGCTGTCCCCTCTCTGGCTCTGACAGAGCCAGAAGGAGAAGAGCCATGCACCCTGGGGATCTCGCCCCACAGATGGTCCCAGCACCCCCCTAGTCAAGATCTCCATCTTCCCCTCCACCCTCTCAGTGTCTTATTAACCCAACTGTGCTTCCTTTACAGCGGCAGGATCTCGTATAAGGATATGTACAAATTAGTACGGGTGATCTCGCCTCCTCTGGGCCTAGGAGAGAACTGCCCCTACAGGGTGGCGTGCAAGGTTTGCCTCCCAGTCCTCCGCCATAACCTGGCCACGGGACGCACCATCCACCCCTTCCTCCTCCCCACCCCGCTCCACTGCCACCGCGCCTCCCGAGGGACCCCCGATGTTGCTTTCCTTCGAGTTTAAAGAGGTCCACGGCCTCCCAGAGCCAGCAGCTGTCCCCCTCAAGCGGAGGCATGAGTGGGGCCAGGGGGGG
>WEIS01018991.1:619-11589 GCA_013389965.1 Todus mexicanus | reverse complement strand
CTGTGTCCAAACCCCAGGAGGGAGCCGAGGAGACAAGGGAGCGATGCTTGGGACTGGGAGCAGCCTCAGCTCTCACCAGGCAGGTCCAGCAAGGAAACCCCAGAGCTTCGTGGCTGGTGAGAAACCTCTGATGCAGGGTAAGAGGTGAAGGGATTGACCCAGCGTGTGTCACGTGCTTCCTGGCAGACTGAACACCCAGCCCCAAGTTTCCTACTCTGTTACTTTATTTCCCGAACTTGCTATACCCAGGATGAATTATCTTGAAGTCTCTTTGTTTGCTGAGTCAGTTTTGTGTTTGCAGCAGGAGGTTTCAGTGGCTGGGTGCTCGAGGGGGTGGCGAGTGTGTCTCCCCACATACACAAATCAGGTAAAGTGGGAATGCTTTGAATAGAGGATGAGGCTCCTGATAGCTGTGGGATGACACCCGCAACGAGCTGTGTCTAAACTGGGCCTGTAATATCCCCAAATCAGCAAAGCTCATTGGAAATCTCTGCCTCGGTGTATTGTGGATCGTTCAGGCTGACTGGTGCTGAGCTGAGCCCACGTCTCCAGCCTGTCCCCTGTGTGTAGCGCTGCTCTGGAGAGGATGGAATGGTGAAATTGGGAATCATAAACGCATAAAGCCTGAATCCTGTGGGATGCTGATCGCCCTGTGCTTCTCCTGGCTTCGCTACTACTTTGTGCCTTGAAGGGTAGGGCCAGAGCAGAGATTACCCAATTCCTTCCAGCCTGTTTAACCCATCCCTGCCCTGGAGCTGTTTTGAGTACCAGCAGGTAATGAATAAGCCTTTTTGTGATACAAAATGGTTTTCTTGGCATACCCTTAGGATTCGCGAGCCCAGCTATTGGACACGTTCCTGCGCTGCTGCTCTTGCACCAGCCCAGTGCACGGGCAGGAATGTGAGCGGGGAATGAGGGGAATGCGGCCGCTCGCCCGGACCTGCAGGCAGGCGTGGGACAGACAGATGGCCGTGTATTTCCTAGAGAAACACCCAGAATTCAGAGAGGGCTTGTGAGTAACCCTCTGTTGTACAACCGTGGGAGCGCAGCGCCACGAGTCTGGCTGGGGCAAGTGCGCAGGGTCCTCCCTGCTCCGAGGGTGGCTCTGCGGGGTGTTTCTAATGAAGGAGCTTTAAAATGAACCTTTGGATGAGCGCAGGAGGATTTGAATTGCCTCGGTTTGGTGGCTGTGGTTTGGGAGATGTTGCTGGGTGAAGGAGATGTTGGATAGCGAGCCAGTCGAAGACCAGGTAATGAGAAGCAGGCGGCAGCGCCTGGCACCAACACTGGTCACTTCACTCCTCTCTTGGGGCCTCATCCCAAACTCTGCCCTCTTCCTTCCTTGCGGGGTGTTTCTCTGTCTCCTCGATGAATGGAGCACTTTCCAGATGGAATAACTAACATCAGCTGCTCCTGTCGACTCGCCCCTGACTGTTTTGTGTCCGGAAAGCCTTGTCGGTGCCTTATCAGATGGGACCGTCACCAGCTGGTGTCCACCCTGCCCCGCTGCCAGCCCAGCCCCATGTCAATAGGTGACTTGTGCTAAGCCTCTGCTGCAAATGTGTTCGCTTCTCCTTTATTACGGGGCTTTCCGGCGTTGGGTGCCTCGCCAGGCTCAGGTTCTGCGAAACCGTGTCCAAACCAGGTATAATAGTGTTTGTGACTTGTCAGATGCGTCCCTGTGCTCTGGAAATGTCTGGGCGATTAGCGTTGAGCGCCGCAGGGGTGTGTGGGTTCATGGAGGAGTTTGTAGCTTCTAAAATCTATGGCGCTTCTTCTGGGAAGGAACACACCCCGCTTCCTGGCCGTCGCTGCCGGCAGCCCGCCCTGCAGAAAGGTTTGTGTGTGTTCCTGCGAGCCGGGGACCGGGCTCTTCCAGCAGCGGCCGCACCTCAGCGCCGCTGCGCCTTGTGTGCAGGAGGCACGTCTGTCCCACGCTTTGCAAGAAGGAGTTTGCAAGGAGGGTCCCTGCACGGTGCGGTGGGGTTTGCATCCAGGAGCATCAGCGTCGGGCGGCGGTGACCCCTGCCTGCACTCGGGCGATGCCAGAGCCTGGCTCCGGGCTTCCTGCTCTGGCTGCTGAATTGCAGTGCTCTGCTGGGACGGAAACAGGATCCAGGGACCCCGGTTCCCACACCGTGCGGGAGCTGTGGAGAGGCAGCGTGCTCGCTGGGCTCCTGCCAGAGCCGGGGGTGAGAGGAAAAGGCCTTTCCCCCCACGCCCTGTCGCTGGCTGCTTCGTGCTTTGGCTGATCCCACCTTGTTTTTCCTCTGTCACAGGCATCCCGACTCTCATCGTCCTGGACTCCAAGGGAGAAGTGATCACGCGGCAGGGGCGGGTGGAGGTGCTGAACGACATCGAATGCCGCGAGTTCCCCTGGCACCCCAAGCCCGTGCTGGAGCTGACGGACTCCAACGCCGTGCAGCTGAATGAGGGCCCCTGCCTTGTCCTCTTTGTGGGTAGGTGCGGAGCGTCGCTGCTTTGAAGGCAGGGCCTGCAGTTGGGATGGGATCTGGGCTGCCTGCCGGCGCGGCTACAGCTGCCCACAGGGCTCACAACCTGCCTCTGGGGGTGACAATATCTGGGAAGGGACGTCAGCCCGATGCCATCACCAGGAGCAACGCATTGGAGTCCAGAGAGGCCATGGGGAGACAGAGCTCCCTGTGGAGGCTCCTGGAGGGATTCAGGAGGGCTGACAGAGGGGTACAGCCTTGCCTGTGCCAGAGAAACGGGCCACTGCAGCTCGCAGGGGTTTGCCAGAGCCTGCCTGTGCCCACGGGTTTCCCGTGGCTCCTGCCTGGCCACCCGAGGGATGCGATGCAGCAGCGATTTGCAGTGGAGAGGAGCTGTCATATCAAAGATGCTTTAGTGGCGGCTGTGGAGAGGAATGCTGATGAGGTGTTGGGGAGTACGAGGAGTACACTGTCACAGCTGGTGGTGGTGCAGATGGGAAAAGCCTTTCTGGAGGAGGCAGAGGGAGTGTCTCTGGGAGGGATTATGGCTCTGTGCTGGAAACCACAGCTCGGGGCTTGAATTCCTGGGCTGAGCGAGGCTGTGACAGTCAGAGGAGCCTCTTCTGTGCCCTGCTGCTCCTTGGCTGTTACCCCTGTGGGGTGCTGGCTGCAGGACCGGGCAGCCTTTCCCCTAAAGTCCCTGTCCTCTTCCACTGCTGACCCACACATGAAGCTCCCCTGCGACTGGAAAGAGCCCTAGAGCTCATCCCGAGCCGAGCTGGCTCCTTCCTCGTTGCTTCCCTGCCAGCGATGGACGGCTAAACCAGCTGCGGCTGGGATGAGCTGTGCTGCAGACTGAGCCCTTCTCAGAGTGCAGGGCTTGTGTCCCAGCAGCACACCCTTCTCTGCAGCGCTGATAACGTGGCTCTCGCTCTTTCCCTTCTTCCCTTTCAGATTTCCTTTTGACCCTGATTATTTATTCAGCAGAGCCCAGCAGGGGATGTGAGCACAGAGCCAAAAATACTCTCCTCGCACGGGGAGGACCGACCGGCCACGCCGAGCGTGATTGATTGGGGCCGGCGCTGCAGGCCTCTGGAAAGAGGAGTTATTTTTATCTTGCTCTGAGCAAAGTTTTTCTATCACCTTGCTGCAAACAGAGCTCTCTCTGGCCAGCGGCTTGGCGCTCAGGGGATGCGTGGCCTCGCTGAAATCTGCCGGCAATGTGCTGTGGGGGGAGATGAAGCTGGTGCTGCACCGAGACAACCCGGAGCAGAGCGGTGCCTGTGCTCTTTGGGCAGCAGCACCCCCAGGAAAAGACAGGCGCAGCAACAGCCGGTTGTGGATAAATCCCGACTGCTCTCCATCCATCCACCCCCGGAGAGTTTAGGGCTAGGTTAGCCAGAGCGTGCAGGGCTGCCTGGAGTGCTGCCAGCAGCCGTTGTTTGTAGAAGAATCAATCCCCGCAGACTCTCCACAGCTCTACGCGTTTATCGCCGCTGCGCACGCAGGACAGACCCTGAAATCCAGCGCGCGGCGTCTCTGGCGTCCCCTGCTTTGCTCGGAGAAGCCAGAGAGGAGAACAGGAATGTGCAGAGCAAGGACGGAGCGCTTCAGGCACGGGCATTGCCTGTCCCAGGCAGGGGCTGGGCGTGTGTTGGGTGGCTACCTCAGGGACCACAAGAGCTGCGCGTGCCCAGGAGACCAGGGACCTCTCTTCTGCCTTCGTACTTCTTTTAATTCTGAAAGTTATCCCCGGATTGAAATCGTTTCATCTCAGTTCTGTCCAAGGACGCAGTCTCTCCTCTTTCCAGCTCAGTATTTGAACTTCAGTGGTGGCTGGCGTTTGATTGATGTTGCCATCTCTTTCTACTCTACCTCTGTCAAATCAAAGCTGCCTTCACAGTGCTGCTGCCGCCGCCGCGACTCGAGCAGAAAAGCTGCCGAGCAGCCGTCCCAAGGCGGAGGGATGGTGGGTGGCGGGCAGGGGTGGCAGGCAGCCTCAGATCAGCGCCTTCCTTTGGTCTTCAAAACCTGCCAACGCTTCTCAAGCCGCAAAGCGGGGTGGGGTTTTTTTTGCGCCTGTTTGTCCCTGCGCTTCAGCAGCGTCACCGGGGGGAGCGAGCAGTGAAGTATTTGGGGAGCAGGAGCTGCTCTTCTGTTACATGTTTCCCTGTCTCACATGAAAAGTGTGTTTCAGCGGCTCCCTAATTGCTACAGAGCCGCGTGGCTTTGAAGTTTGCGCTGTGCATCCGGGCTCTGGTTTCCTGCACGGTGGTGCTGTGGGACAGAGCTGCCAGCAGCCGGCCGCTTCGCCTTCGTTTGATCCTAACCTCCTTTTTGCCTTGCCTCTTTTTGTTTTGTTTCCCCACCTCTGTGCCCTGCAGATTCAGAGGATGACGGAGAGTCGGAGGCAGCGAAACAACTGATTCAGCCCATAGCTGAAAAAATCATCGCCAAGTACAAAGCCAAAGAGGAGGAGGCACCGTTGCTCTTCTTCGTGGCGGGCGAGGTAAGCAAGAGGAAAGCACAGGGCTGCATCGTGCTGCGTCGTCGTACGAGGACTGGGCTGGGCTAGGCACTACTGGCATCACCTTTCATGGGGGTAAACTGAGGCACAAAGCAAATCAGGGACTACGGAGAAACCCAGACCTGAGCCTTGGCTCTATCCTCTGCTCTCGCTGCTGGATGTTCCTTCTGGTGAAGGCGTCCCAGCCATGTTTGCTAAGAGGTGGAAAAGCCTGTTGAAGGATGAGGGAGCTGCTGGGGATGGGCAGAGAGGGACTGGGGGAGGTGGGAGGGACTACTTGGGAGCGGCGGGGTGACCAGGGGCTGTGTTCCTACTGCCAGCCCCAGCAGGAGGGTCCCGGCTCCACTCTGCCCCATGCTGGGGCTCAGCTGGGCACGTCGCTGCCGCGCCCGCCTGTTTCCCAAGCTGGCTGTTGGTGGCTGGGATGGTATTTGGGGCATGTACAGACTGTGGTGCTTGGAGCCAGGGATCTGCCCGTGAAAATGGAGCTTCTCATCTCCCTTTTCCCCATGCATGCAAGCTTTAAAATTATAATGGTTTTGTGTAAGGGTCAGAAAAGCTCCTGTCCCCGCCCAGGCCTGCAGTTCTCCTCCTGAGGAGCTCTGAGGAGCCTGGGCAGGTGGCAGCCGCTGTGCAGCCGCGCGCCTGCTCCATCCCTCCATGCTCACGTCACAGCCGCAGTGTGCTGTGCACGGGGCCCTCCGGAGCCGCCCTGCGCACAAAAGGGTTCCCACTGCAGCACCCTGGCCCCCCCCTGCCAGGCGAGCCCCCACCGCCGCCTCCCGCAGCCCTGTTGGCCCCCTCTGGGCAGGCGCTCCCGCTTCCACCACCGTAACTGGTCTCTGAGCATCCCAGCTCAGCCCCGCGCCCCTGAATAAGCCCCTTGTTGGAAAGGCTATTTTGGGAGGGTCCAGGACCTGCCCCCCCTCCCCCGGAGCCCACGAAGCGTTTTCCTCCCGCTCGCCGGCTGTAGCTGAAACATTGCAGCTATTCATCCAGCTCCCGACGTCCCTGCGGCCGCCAGCCCGAAGAATGGGGAGCGTCCGGCACGTCCCATTCATCCATCACCTCAATAGCCGGGAGCGCTGGCCCTGGGTCTCCGCTGGCCCCCGTGCACAAAGCAGCCCGGCCACGGCTGGAGCAGGCGCCTCCCATTCCTCTCCCAGCGCAGCCTGGGCTGGTTTTGCATTGATTAGAACCATTTTTTGGTCCCTTTGCGGCGATCGGATAAAGAATGAGGCGTTGCGACACCTGCGCTGGGCGGCGGGAAGGGCGGGGGGCGGCCGAGCAAGCCCAGTGCCGCTCACCCTTCCCAGCCACGTGGTCCGGCTGCGCCAGAAACCCCTGCAATGGAAGGGGAGGTGCGACGGGAGCCGCCGCCACGCGCCGCGGAGCCACCGCCCGCTCGCCGGATTGATTGATTTCTGGTGCGGCCCTTGGAGAGGGGCTCGCAGGAACGCCCCGTTGCCGCTGCTGCATCTCGTGGGCTTGGCTGGAAGAGAGAGACGAGCCCCAGCACCGCAGTTTGTGTTGCGCGACCTTGGCGCGGACAAATTCATTTTTCCCCTTTGCCCGGAGCTGTGCCGTGCCTGGGTGAAGGGAGGGCAGCCGGCAACTCCCGTGCGTGCCCTCAGGTGCTTGGACTTGCTGGTGGGGTCTTGGCGTTGGCTCAGAGCACGGGTTTTCTTCCCGTTCTTGATCCCTGGTTTGCTCTGCGCGCTCCTCTGGATCCTTTCAGCATCCGCCCCTGGTGAGCGGCAAGGCCGTGGCTGTGGCGCCGCATTCGGCGCTTGCCCGCAGCTCCTGGGCTGCGGATGCTGAAATCGCTCCTGGGGTGCTGGGTCAGTCTGGGGGTGCTGGGAGCTGCGCCCTGTGCAGAAAGGGTTGGAGGAGCGCGTGGTCCCATCCCAGGCTGGAATAAATCACCTGGTTTGGATCTGACACAAACCACAGGCAGCGAGGTGGGTGCTGCCAGCAGCTCGTGGCCCTGCAGTGCCGGCGCACGCCCCGCGCGCTCGGGAGGTGTTTGTGGGCTGGATCCAGGGTGTGGGAGCAGCGAACTGCTCCTGCTTGTCCTGGCTCTGCTGATGGCTCCTCTCTCCCTCTCGTTCTGGCCTCCAGGATGACATGACCGACTCCCTGCGGGATTACACCAACCTGCCCGAGGCTGCGCCCCTGCTCACCATCCTGGACATGTCGGCCCGGGCCAAGTACGTGATGGATGTGGAGGAGATCACGCCCGAGATCGTGGAAGCCTTTGTCAGCGACTTTCTAGCAGACAAGCTAAAACCCGAGCCCATCTAAGGCGGCTTCCGCACCAACAGACGTTATTTAAAACTAGGCCTCTCTTCCGCCGCTCGTGGATTCTCCAGCGTGTCCTCACGCCCGACCCAGTATCCAACCTTCTTGTGGTGCCTTGTTTTACGCAGTGAATCCTTCTCCTAAGCAAACTCCTTGAGATGCACTTTCAAGCAGGGAGTCGTTGGCGTTTGGAGACTTCGCTTGTGCTTCATGGTGATATATTCTTTAATAACCAGGCCAGAACTGTTACCGTATCGTTATTTTAGACATGGCACTAGCTAGCAGGCAGATCTTTTTTGCATGGTGTTCTTCCCAACGTATGCATCAGGCAGTGGATGGGGTTCTTGGGGCTCTTTGCTTCTCCTTCTCCCCCTTCTTTCCTTTTCTACCACCCCTGCTGAGTAAGTGACTTTAAGGAAGCAATAAGGAAACCGTCCCCTTCACCCCTGGCCCGTCCTTTCCCATGCGAGTGCCCCAAAGAGGCCAAGACAAAGTCTTAACTGCTGACACCCTCTGAAAGACCCCGGCGCAGCCGAGCTCTTCCTCCTGGGGGTGAGACCTTCCTGGGTGGCTTTCCCACCTCCTGCCCCAAGCACCGACAGCCTCGCGCGGTGGGTTTTTCCCTCCACCCCTTGCTCCTTCTCGGAGCCAGGAGGAGGATGACCACCAGGCTGCCCTCCCGTCTCTCCCGTGTGCTCTCCCCATCCCCTCTCGCCCCTTTCTCTGGTATGAATTGTCCTCTCCCCTCTATGTTAGTTGATTGAGCTGTTTTTCGTAGGTGTGTCCCAACCCCCACGTTTATGGTGCTGTTCTTTAAAAAGTAACCAAAAAATACCCAGTGAAAAAAAAAAAAATCCCTCCCCATCTCTAACCCCAGCAGAGCCCCCAGACAGTGACAATGTAAAAACTGTACATGGTGATTGGAACTTTGTAATAAAACCGTTACAACAACCTCGCCCCCCAGAGGTGCCGACTGCCGCGTCCTTGGTAGCTCCTGGTGCTGGGGCAGGGGGATGTGCTTCCCCTGGCAGCAATCAGAGACTGGCCCGGGTGGGAAGGGACCTCTCTTTGCTCACAGACACCCCCCCAGCTGAGGGTGCCCCTGGACGCAGCAGTGGCTGCGCTGCTTTCCGCAGTGTCCCGGTGGTGTGCGCCGAGTGTTGCGCTGCGTGAGCCGCTGCTTGTCCTTTTCAGCTGGTTAGGCCGCGCTGGCAGGATGACAGCCGCTCCCCTTTTATTTACGGCCTCTCCCAGCCCTTTAGCTGGCCCGAGCGCGATGGCACCGGCACAGCGGCGCTGGGAGCCAGGACTTGCTGCTTTGAGGCTGCAAAGCTCTGGGTAAGCACAGACAAGACCCCGTCAGGTGGCTGCTACTCGGCCTTTCTGACCCCAAACCCACCTGGCAGCAGAACGCTGGGGCTGCGGGAGGACGGACACGCTGTCAGCAGCATCCTGACACAAACGCTGCTGTGCCAACTGTGCCCTGATCCTGCAGAGAGGGACCCGAGACATCCCCAGATCTGTGGGGTGGGTCTGGAGGGGCCCTGCCCAGGGCTGCCAAGAGGAGGGAGTGAGGAAAGACAGGCAGCAGGAGCTGGCTGCTCTGAGGGCTCCCACCCCACCCGCCGGCCTTTCCCTTCTCACTAGCATCACCCCGTGGCCAGAGCGCCCGGGAGCCACGCGCTGGTCCAGGCACAGCTCCAGCACCACCAGAGCTGCTCAGGACTCAGTCACTGCAAAGCAAACAGCCCCAGCTGCTCTTTATTAACTCCACAGCGTGCGCCAAAGGGAAGAGCTGCTCCCTCAGCACCCAACCCTCAGCAGCTCAGCCCACCACAGGGAGCTTCTGCCTCTCGTCTTCCTGCTTGTGCCTCCGCAGCAACTGTCTCTTGCCCTCGAACAGCACAACGGCAGCGGCGATGGCGGAGTTCAAGCTGTCCACGCCTGGCACCACCGGAATCACCAGTCTCTTCCCCCCAGTGCTGGCCGCGAGGTGAAGCGCGCCCGGACTCAGGCCCTGGGTCTCTCCGCCGATCACCACTGCCACTGGAGTCCGTGTCCAGTTCTCGTAGTAATACTGCGTGGCCAGCTCTGGGACGCGCTCACCCGCTGCTCCCTCCTCATCCTCACGCTCGGGAGCAGCCCTGGGTTTGGATTTTTCCCTCGGAACGGACACGGCCTCAGCCGGAGCGCCTGGTTCTTTGTTGTCGGCCACGCAGACCAGGATGCCGGGAGGAAGGTTGGCGGGAACAGATTCCCAGTCGAGGTTGGTGACGATGGGTAGACGGAAGTGAGCCCCCATTCCTGCTCGGAGCACCTTTGGCTCCCACGGATCCACACAGCCTGAGACAAAAGCGAGGAAAACGGCGACATTGCGGCAGCTCCGAAGAACAGATTTAGTAGCTGCTGCCCACAGCAGATCATGTCTGTGCCAGGCGCTGCTTACAAACTCTTGGCAACATCTTCAAGCACCGCTTATTCCCTGTCTTACCCCCAAATTATCCAAGCTACGCTTTCTTCCCCCCAGAGAAAGGCTCTTACCTTTGGTGAGCAGCACTTTCTCACAGCCTGCTCCTGCTGCAGACCTCAGAATAGTGCCCAGGTTTCCCGGATCTCGGATATTGTCGCAGATGAGGAGCAGGGGCAAGGAGCTGGCGAGCTGAGCAGCAGGGTAAGACATCTTGGCATGGTCGGGCTTGGAAAAGATCCCTGAGGAGACAAAGTGCTGACAGGCTCTGGACTGATACAGCCCAAGGAGAGGGCTGGCTCACATTTAGTTGGCCCAAATTTCCCTGGAGAGGCGCTGGAGAAAGCCCGAGGACAAGCACCGCTTCAGAGAAGTTTGTCACTTGCCACAGAGAACTATTTCCCAGCAGAGCTGGAGAGCGAGGCGCTGTTAAAAATGAGCATTATCACCTTCAGCGCACTCTGGGAGCCACTGTCAGTTACCACGGCGGGCCCAGGAAAAGGGAATTCTCTCAAATTATGCCACTCTTGACACTGCCAGAACATCGAGGAGGAGCTTATGGAGAGAGAGTCCTTATCCACTTCTTAAGTGTGAAATAAGCTTCCCCTGGAGCAGTGCTGTCACTGTTTCTAAGACAACTCACCTAGAAGCCCTTGAGGAGTCACAAGCTCAGACCAGGTCTTAATGTCTTCAAACTTCACCTTAACCAAGTTGGCTCGTTTTAGCTGCGCCTCGGGCAGCTCCTTCAGGTGCCCCATGGTGCTGAAGAAGAGCGTCTGCAGCACAGCTCCCGCCTCCAGCGCATCCTTGATCAGCCTCTGCCCCTCGAGCAGAACCTTCCCGTGGTGATCCCGAAACTTCTTCGACTTGGCGATGGTCACCACTTTTCTGCGGAGAATTTAACCGGAGAGAAAAGGGCTGTGATGGCAACAACACCTCCAGCCTGGTGTCTGCCAGGTGCTGAAAACCTCACTTGAAGTTCACAGAATCACAAGGTTTGGGATTGGAAGGGACCTCGAAAAATCGAGTCCAGTCCCCCCCATTGCCGGAGGAGGATCACCTAGGGCAAGTCCCACAGGAACTTTTCCAGGCAGCTTTGAAACGTCTCCAGAGAAGGAGACTCCACAACCCCCTGGGCAGCCTGGGCCAGGCTCTGGCACCCTCACTGCAGAGAAGTTCCTCCTCATATTCAAGCAGACCCTCCTGTGTTCCTGCTTACAAC
>WEIS01018981.1:432-18256 GCA_013389965.1 Todus mexicanus | reverse complement strand
GGTGAGCATTATTACTCTTCTTCCATAGGCAGAAATTGAATGCCACTTATTTGACCTCAGGTCAGCAATGTGCCACGTGGGGCTGCAGCAGTGATTAGAGTTTCAGTCCGGACACAGCTCAAACCTCAGCAATATCTGGACACTCTCACTCAGCTGTAGAGCATCACTGAAGAGTATCTAGATATTTCACAAAGCCCCTTGTGCAGTATCTTGTACAGAGTGACAATAGAAACTAGTCACTGCTACTCAGTGGTGTGGTACACGGCACCAGGGGTTTCTGCCTGCAAATGTAACCACTGTTTGGAAAAACAACCACTGTCTGACACAAGAAACACATCCTACCACCCCCCGGTAAGATTTGTGCCAAGGTAAAGAGAGGATACATGCCATGTGCAAGCAGTACATGCACTTCTTTGCTCACTCAAGATGGATTAAGATGAGAAGCCTCTATGATTTCTGGATCTAGAGAGCTGCAAAGCTAGACTGATGAATTATCTCTCCTTCACTTTTAGCTGTCAAGCGTCAACTTTTTTTCAGTGCAGAATATTGTTTCCTTATGCTTCCATCATTTTTCTCCATTCCCTTCTCTTAGTGCAGCTGTAGCTCCACTTTGTGGAAGATGAGGAAAGCAGAGAGTGACCCAGGTGTGTTAACGGCACAATCCTGCAGAGGTTCTGAACCTGGCAGGCAAATAAAAGATAGGGGGTCTTCAGAATCAGCCAACAATGGTAAGTGAGAATTAAGATCATTTCTCATTCTTTTTCAACCTGAAAGGCACTCAAATCAGCACCTTCCAGTATTTCTTCCTTCTACATTGTTGTAAACATACAAACCCCCTGTAAAATGCAGCACGCAAAAAAATGAAGGGAAATGTGTTTCCTATGTATCCATATATGCAACCGTGGAAACTGCCACAACACAGACTGATTTTTCATAAAGGAGAAGGAAGATTTTTCAACCTGTTCAGTACCCTGTTGAATATTCTGATAGAAATTAATGTATTCCACCTCTCTGGAAATTCTCCAGTTCTAGGGTTAATGCTGGAGCTGAACTGGTATGGTTTTGCTTGTCCAGAGGCTCCAGTTACGAACACATTTAAAGGTATTAAATACTTCATAAGAATACTGAAATTATATTTGCAAATTCTTATTTCAACCTGGTTTCTGTACAATAGAAGAGGACTGACAGGGCTACCTACTGACTGCACAGGACTGAAATGATTTTTCAAAGAAGGTGACTTTCTTTTTTAAATGCTGGCATTTCTGGCTGCTACAAGATCACTTTGTAATGAGGTTGAGGGCTTGGCATAAGACATCTGACTATATGTGTCCAGATACAGGTGTCTACAGATGTACCTGATGCTTGTTTCCAAGTATAGACTGCAGAGATTTGGTCAGTGAAACAGCAACTCCACACGCAAGACAGAAGATGCATGCATTAGGGAGCAGCATTGCTCTCTGAGTGCCAGTGACTAAACTAGTTCAGGTACTCAGTGCTTATGAAGAGAGGTGTAAGCAGGCACCTCAGTTTAATGCCAGTTTCAAAATAAATGCCTCCCAAACCATCCAAAGCTGCCCTCTGTCAAGTTGGCTCTGGACAGGACAAGGCTTTATTCTGGCACTTAGCCCTGAAGATTGTGAAGCGGTTTAGGAACGAACGCTTCTCAGTGCTGGCCCTGTTCTGTGCTTCAGCAGAGTGTGATCTCTTAATTGCAAGTTCATGTCATGTCAGACAGTGGCAAGAGCTCTAAAGCCTCACTATAAGTTCTGGTTTCATCATGTTGATCAAATCCACGTCAGAGCAATAAGAAGAGAGGAGAGCTGGATTACCCTTTTAGTAGGTGAGGACATTATCTCAGCTCTGGATTTTAGGGCCAATGCTTTTAATGCTTTGTAGGCTATACTCAAACCAGACCCAGCATGAAAGAGTGAAAGTAGCTAAGGTGCTTTGAAATGCTCACCCACGACTCTGTTGTCTCAGTTATTTCATTTCAGAGCTAACCTTGTCTGAGAAGAAAGAGACAGGTGTCTGAAGAGAAAGACCCAGGTTTCTGTGAGGGGCAGGAGATAGATAGACATTTTCTGAACAATCTTCACAAGTCATTTGAGGACTTTTCAGGAAGCCAAATCACGAGGGGAAAAAGTAACAAGATTTTTGACATGACGTGGAAAGTGCTGAGAAGGGCGCTTGAACTTCTACCACATGGAGTTCTGAAGAATACACACAGCAATCAAGGGATCGACACCTCACAGCAGTGCAACCTGCAGCTCTGTCTGCTCAGGCTAATGCCTGTAGATAGAGCACTGAAAAATCAAGGGTGGCCAAAAGGAAGAACATGAGGAAGTTGGATGCCTAACTTACGTAGATATAATCTAGGGATATGGATAATCTTGAAGGATGGTGCAAGCAGGCCTGAAGCCTTCTTCTTGAGCGCTGGAAAGCAGTATGGCAGTGGTGCTGGTGGAAATATAGGGAACCACACAAAGCTCTGGCTCGGAGTGCTTGCTCAAGAAGTCCTGATTAGGAGGAGAAAGTGTTTGAAAATATCCTGTTTCAAGAAATTCTAGGAAAGAACACAGTTAGTGAGTGGCTACAGCATGTCCCAGGCCTAAGGACATCACATCCTCAACCATGCTAAGCAAACAGGCATTTGGAGCACGAGCAGCAGCCCTTGTTTCAGAACTGCTGCCAAACACCCTATGCTAATGCTGACAGTTTTCAGGCTTTAAATTCCCACCAGCTCTTCGCACAGACCATTCATCTGGAGGGAGTTTCCCAAGCAGATCTCTTTGGAGAAATCGTATTTCTTTTCAGGGTTTAGCTTAATGCCAAAGAAGCAGACCATGTAAACAGTCTGAGCTTCTGAATGAAAGGAATGCAGAGAGGAATGGGGATGAAGGACTAGAATGTAATTCCTGTAAACAAAACCGTCAGCTTCTTTTAAATTAAACACATACCTATCTTCCTACTGCTTCATACACACAGCGGCTCAGAAGATTCCTGGGAAGTATGAGAGGCAGTGGTGTAGCATCCAAAAAAACATTGCTTTAAGCTTTACTTAAGGAAATGAAATTTATGAGAGTCTAAAGCCTGTGCTGTTCTGAGGCTTTGTTGTTATGTGACAGTAGTCCCAAAGCTGCGAGTTAGATGCCAAATGCATTTTAAAAACCCATTAGACTTCACAAGACAGTTAAAATGCATCTCATATACTTGATAATTGGTTTTTATAATACTTCTCCCCCCCTCCCTTTTTTTCTTTTTTATATGTCATCAAAATCAAGAATTCTGTGAAGAAAACCTAGAGGACTAACTCCTAATACAGAATTTGAGTACGATTTTGCCTATGTCAATAAGGTGATGAAGCAGAAGACAACGACTGTAACCTTGAGGGTTATGAAACCTTAATCTGGCAGGTTCACAAAAGCAGTTATGCTCAGGTTTCTTGAAAGCTCTAGGGCCCTATAGTGTTCCTCATTCCTTGCCGTACAGGCTGCTGTGTAGTGTGGAAACGCCACCAGAAGATGTCAGGCGCGGACCGCCAACCAGGAGGAGCTGGAGGGGGCTTCAGGGGCGCTGCCTGAACAAGCCGAACCCACCGAAATAAACGCTCAGCGAAAAGCACTTAACAGCAGGCACAGATGCCATTGCTAACACTGGGCCATTACTTCACACTTAAGGAAAATATCAATTGGGGAAGAAGAGAAAACAACGTTTCTGGTGTTGTTTTGTCTCAAAATTAAAAGCATTTCTCATCTACTCTTCCTAGCTCTTTCAATGCTTGAGAAGAGCAATTCCACCAAGACCTGAATATTGGTTCAAACCACCACTTCTGCACTCGTGCCTGTGTCTACCCATGCCCGTGCACACTAATCTCCCCACAACTCTGGGATCAAGCATGACATCTGTTTGATATGTGCCACAAATACTTCCCGAAGGTACAACTTGTGTGCTATGCATTACAAAATCCTTCAAGACTGAGTAGGTTTAAATGCAATTCATTAGAGCTGTTTCATCCAAGAAACATGGAGCAGGATGTGTTTGACTTGCGCTGCTCATGTTGGCAGATTCCATTTCGGAGTACTCAAGGGAAGATATTGCTTACTAAGAACAGAACTGAGTTCAGTAGATTGTAAACCTAAAGGTTTATAACATTTAGGATTACAGTGCTTATTTGCTCTTCGGCTTTTGTTCTCACTACAAAAGGTTTCGCTTTGGTAGTTTTTTTATGGCTTCTTTCCTATTTCCTTCTACCCATCCATAATCTTTACTGAGTACTGGGATGACAAATGGAACAGTAACAGCCCACTCATGTGGATTCATTTCTGCCAGTGGCCAGTGTCAGGTAGGCAGCAGCCAGTCTATCTGCGCAAAGATGTTCTGAAAGAATGTAATCAGCCCATTTTCAGATACCAGACTGCAAGTCAGATTTTTTAAAACTTTTAAATCACAAGTGGTCCTGCAGAAACAGCAAGCGCTTCAAGAGGTTTAGCCCCTATAGATTTGAGAACATGTGCTGGGATGAATTGTCTCGTCTTCCAGCTGGCAATCCCCAAATGGTTCAGGTTCACGTAAAACCAAGAAACAGAACAGTCCAGACTTCAAATGAAGAGCCAGTGTCCTTTTCGAGTTCCCCAGGACAGAAGGGTTTTGCTGTCCCAGCCTTCAGCAAAAGGCAGGGTGAGGGGACTAGGCTTTTTTGTTCAACCATTCTTTATGAATGCAGATCTAGAGTCCTATCTCCAGCATTAAAAAAAATGATTAAAGCTAAGTTTACAGTAAAGAGCTACTGTCTTTAAAATGCTCACAGCCTTAGAAATAATCAACAGTTACTGGTTAGGACCGAATTCTGAAAATTATTTACAAATGTACACTAATTCAATTATCTTGGCAATTACTGTTCACATTAAGGTCAAGAACAGATGCAACTCCAATTCTGCGACTTCATTAATGTTTTAGTTTCCTGTAACCATAACTTTGGCACTTACTGTCCATACCTCATAGAAGTTGATTATAATTATATTAAGGATGCTTTTGTTTGTCATTTTGTCTCACTTCAACAGAGTAAAATCAAGATATACCCCACCTAACTTGAGTCTGATTCAATCACGCCCCCCTACCATCAACCCTACGCCAAACCAGCCTGGAATTACTTAAATCCTCTACTCCATCTCCTTGATCTGCAGCACTGGAATTTGTAATGGAGTTCATAAACTAACACTGCAGGTCAAGAGAAGAATGTTGAAAATGGGAGACAGTAAACAGACCAGCCAAGAGACACGACTTCATCCAAACTCTGGCTCCTGAGGAATTCGGAGGCTGAGAGAGCAGCATGTGGTGTCCTCACACACCTTCAGGGCTCCGCTTCTAAGGAAGTGTTCAGCTTTATTTTATTAAAATATTCTGTGACATGAAGTTACATGAAAACATTCTGTGTAGGAGGAAAGACAGGCCCATTTTTTTCCCCCTTTGAATTACATTGGCACGTGAGTCATCATCTGGGCAAAACAACGTGAGCCCCACCTCTTCCTTCTGAACAAAACTTACAAAGTCCCTCCAAGGTAGCATTCTGCTTCCTCTTAGTGAAGGCCTCACTAGGCTCCTTTAGGTTTGGGTTCTTTTGTTACTGTTTTTGGATTGCCTTTTTTTTTTCTTTTACATAACTCTAAGAGTTCTATATATCTGATGTTAAAATTAGAGTAGCTCTTACGCCTGCAAAACTACAGATGTGATAGATAGCAAATGATCCTGAACAGCAATTCCAAGAGATGCTGCAATAAATGTAACATGGAAGAAAGTAGCTTTCCAACACCTAGAGCCACCACATACAAATTTTCATGCAGGATACTTTTGTCTCTTTACACCTTGTGAAACAGCCTAGCCTTCAGTGAACAAAGTCTTTCTTTCCCATTTCAGAATGAGAACTCAAATACAAAACTTCTCTACAAATACAGCTGGACATCCAGACCTCACCACATGCCTTGGTCTCTTACCATGGCGAGGTAGGGAATCCCTTCACACTCAGTACACAGCTCCACTTTTATCTCACCTTGTACCATGGGCAGCCACGAGGCTCATCCGTTGGGTCCCTTTTCCCTTCATTAGGGACAGGTTTTCTGCCCTTTCCTTGCTCAGGTCTCTGCTCCGGCTCCCTTGGATAGCCCTTAGCTGGCTCATTTGCTTTCCTCTGAAAAAAGCGGATCTCTGAACCGTCTGCTGATTTCATTCCCCAGCTGGCTGCTTCCCACATTGTAATTCTTTGATCCTAGCCTTTCCATGAAATCATCATCAAGTGCTGCCCAGCCACACTTCTACCCTGATTAAGGCTTAGAGAGCCTGAGCAGCCCCAGTCTCGTACCTGAAAGAGAGTATGGACAAGTTCTTGGAGAAGCAGCTGCCTCTAGAAAACAGCTGATTGAAAGAAAGGTCTTGACTGAGATATATAAACATCTCTATCTAAAGGGTAATGAGGCTACTGAAAACAAAAATGCTGGTTTAGGATGGACTTCTTATCACCTGTTATATAAAATCTAGCATGTATATAATCCGTTAATAAACTGGATAGAGATTCTGTTCCCACAGCAGCAAGTCAGAGAGCAGGGCAAAGGGAGTTATCAGAAAGACACCATTATTGATTGGCCAGGGAGGTCAGTGTTTCAACCAGAGTTTGAGTGATTTAAGCAGCCTGTGGTCAAGCAGGCTATGGGATTTCTCTGTCTCCCACTCCGGCACTGCATCCAGCCTGGTCCCTCCTGAGGGCTAACATCCTTCGCAAGTCATCATGCTGCTAAAGTACATTTCATAAACAACTTAATACCAGTGGTTTCCCAACTATGGGCCACAAATCACATGCCCTTCTTCTACAGAAAGCTGGCTGGCTCTGTCAAGCTGACTTTACTCATTTCACTTTGGAGCAGAAACAACAAATGAGGAAAAAAAAAATGTACTGAAAAATGGATTGTACAGTTGTATCTGTATTAAATTAACAGAAAAGGAAAGGAAATATTAGAGACAAGCTAGAAACACAGACCATTTCCTACTGTTGCTTTTCCATGGAGGCATTTTCTGTACTTGCTACAGGAGTAGTTACGCAATCCTGAACAGATATCCTATTTAGCATAGTTATATTTGGGAGGAAACTTGGGAATTCATTTTTGTTCCTGTACAATGAAATTACTTGCGGTGAGACTGCCCTCTTCCTGGCTTTCTGGCACACAGCTCTCACCGGAGGACTGCATGGTGACAAGGGAAAGTACATGGAGACTTGTTAGCCTTGTGTTGCATCTGGTTTTAATTCCTAATTTAGAAACATATTAAAAACAGATTCTAGAATGACCATCGGAAGTTCTGGGCATGTCTTCCAAAATATCCAGCTCTCCAGTAACACTAAAACTCATTAAACCACAGCCTTAGCAATGATTACCGAATTGGACTCTCCCCTTCTAAGAAATAACTATTTCAGACCCTTTTCCTACCATTTTACCCTAACTGAAAGAGAAAGGAATGAGAAGTGTTTACAGTATCTAGATAGCTAAACCATTAGTTCTCTTGAATACTAAACATGAGTTATAAATCGCTGAAAATTCCAGAGTTGAAGAGTTCTTGTGAAAAACCTAATACTAACAGATCTATCCTCTTTACTCGGGGAAAAAAAAAAAAAGAGGAAAAAAATCCCTCTTAAATAAAACCAGAATCCTTCTACAGGAGCTCAGAGATGAGAAAGCCAAGCAAAGGCAAGCTCTGCTTTCTTCAAATGTGCCTGGTGCTATGAATGACATAATGGCATTTCTCCTTCATTTTAAAGGATATTTTCAAAGATCTAGGTGCTGACCAGTTTTGTTTGTGGTTGGGGTTTTTTTTTAACATGGAACATAGAAACCACTGCACTAAGATCATCCTGTGCTATTCTTTAGTTTCCCTCACAGACCCGACCTCTTACTTTGCTGTGAATCAAAGGAACTGGTTATTACTGCTAGTGACACTGGTCTGTAGAGTTTGCAGTGCTCTGTACTTACTACCCCTGCTCATACTCAAACTCCTCCTTTCCTTGTTGAAGAAAGTCCCATCACAGCCACTCTGCTATGAACTGCCCCTTAAATCCTGCCTGGTTCTTGCAGAGCTTGCAAATTCAGGTTTCTCCAAAGCTCCACCAAGCCAACCTTGCTGTCAGCCGGTATCAGAGCCTCACCCACACGGTAACTCAAGGAAAGCCCAAGCCGAGCGCACACCCAGCAGCTCACCTGCTCGCACCGCTGCTGCTCAGCATTTGCTACTGCTTCTGCCAAGCTGTCTTGATCACTTGTGGATACTTTCTCATTTCTCTCCTTATTGCATATCATTGCGACAGTTTTAAAACTACATATGTCAAATACACATTCAAAATGTATCTGAAAATATGCAATAAGTTTTAAGCCATGTACTGTGCTGTTTACCAAAGATCCTATAGGCTTAATAACAGCATATTGATTTATGATTTTATTTTTTTATCAGCTGAAACCTGACAAAAGCAGCAGCCTTTAAAAGCTTATCTGCCTGAAAAGGAAGAACCTCCTGGCTCTCACCTTTCACAGCCCATAGTCTGGATGCCTTTCTAAGTTGACTGGATGCCTTTCTGGTTGACTGCTGTTATTTTGCTGAGTGCTGGGACAGGCTGTCTGCTGGCAAGAGGACTCCAGCCACCCTCCTCTTGCATTTGACTTACTGCACCCATTTTGTTTTAAAGCCTGTTTTGCACTGTCCTGTTCTTTTACACTCTGACCCCTTTTCTGTCCCTTTCCACTTCCTCCGCACCCTACAGCTATTGCTCTGTATTGCACTAAATAAATACAAGGAAAAATGAAATCAGTATGCATGCGGGCTTGTTTTTAAATATTAGCATTTTCCACAGGTTCAGCATAGCCTAGCTACCGTGATAAGTATTTCCATGCCAACGTATCAACCAAATAGCGTTGTCTTTTCCCCTCCCAAGCCAAATATCATCATCTCGTACAAATATACTCCTTGCAGGCGTACTTACCAGTGCCCCAAGCCCTACCTGCCATCCAGCCCGACCTTTGCTCATGTTCCTGTCTCTCGCTGACACACCCTAAGGTCTCCCTGTGACACAGACAAAAAATACTATAGCAGACCTGCCACGGAGTAAAGCATCGTAAAACGTGTAGCTAGAGGAAAGAGAAAAGGCTGTATAACACACCCAGCCTTTTCCCTGTGTGGCACTGAATTAGAAGCCGAGGTTGGCTCTCCCTGTCCTTGCAGCTTCCCGTCCTAGGCTGGGGATCCTGAAGCTGTGTCAGTAAGAAGTGTAGCAGTACATACGTATACGGCCTTTGCAATTCACCAGGCAGAACATGACTCACCCCAAAATTACGCTAAACAAAAGTGTTTCCTTTTCTATTTTGAAAAAAGGCTCAACACACATTTTCTGTGCTCACAAGGATATCATTTTATAGAGATCTGAAAGAAAGATTCTTCAGAATGTCATTTTCTCTCTTCTTCCAAGTGCCAAGACTGCTTAACAAGGCAAATAACTTAATGTTATGCACGGGACAAAATGGGGGGAAAAGCTCTGCCCAAGATTTCAGATTCGGATGCTTTTTTCACAGCGATTTAATTATTACTTTTCTTGAGAGGTAACTAAAGTTCATTAGAATACAAAGCAACGCTTGCCAAGCTCTCAAAACAGTTTATTAGTTTAATTCTTGCATAATGATGAGGAAAAATATGTTTTGTTTCAGTCTCTTTGGTGAGGAGATATGGCATTTTTCCAGATTACAAGGAGGAAAATTCTCCTTAGTGCCAACGCCTAGTAAACTGCATCCTGTGTCTCACTGCCTCCGTGCTCAACAAGGCAGCTGGCAGATCAATAGGTGACTTGCTTTAAAACCTTCCTGTTTCTGAATATTGGGACCTGCAGTTATTTGCAGAAGAGCAGTGGGAAAGATGGGTAAAAACTTTGTAGGGGAAGAGCAGAGGAGGAACGTGACATTTTGCCAATTTGCAAATAAATGGAAGCTGATTCATCCTGTCCAGTGGGTTTTCATATCAGCACTCAGTTAATGATACTACCCTGAAATATGTTGGTTCAGCTGTCTAGCTGCAGCAGCTTAGCGAGCAGCACAGTATATTTAGTGCATGGCCTGAGAGAGGAAAAAAGCCAACAAAATGGGCTTACCTTCAACTCTTGCTCCCTGCACAGGTACTTCAGCTGTTTACTTTCCATCACCACACAGCTTTGACTGCAGGATGGGGCCAAGAATGATTGCTAATAGATGCAAATATTATTTGGCAGCATGGATACAGGTACTTCCTGAACCCTTCAGCTAAGTAGTTTTGCTTCCATGGCATTAAAAAAATGAGTAAAATACACAGAACACTCCAATGGCAGAGGTAAATAGTAACCTGCTGGGATAACCTTCCTTAGATTTAGAATGTAAACCGAACTATTTTTCAGTTTAAGCACTGAAAACCACAAGGTATCAGTAAGGCAAAAGAACATAGAAGAAAATGAAACCAAGAGAAAGGACAATCACACTCGTCTGGTGTATAATCCTCAAGTAGCCAAGTAAGATCTACTTGTCTTCGTTTAAAGCATCATTAAAAATAATTCAATGCTGTTGAAGAAAAAAGGATAGTGAAGTGACAGACCTGAAAAGCCCGAGTATTTACCTACAGATTAGACAGAAGCGCTAAAGCAAAACACCTGAGAAGTTCTCATCTCCGCTTACCTACAGAATAGACAGACCAAAGACATAAGCTTTATTTATCCATTTCAGAAACACACGTTTGGATATAGTAGTTTCTACTTTGAATACTTCTTTGACCTCTCATCTGAGCTAACATGCAGTTTACAACCTTCCTGTAGACCTCTGTCAACAGAATTCTGAGTGGTGTATTGCTCTGTGTTTCAGAGGTAGCCCTGGGAACACTTGCCAGTCACTGCTGCCTTTCCATCAGTGAACGTTTCCACTTCTTACAAATCCTAAACAGAAATCTACTTGCTTCTGCTGGTGGAGTAAATCACACAGTTCCTGCCAGGAACAGCTTCCAAATGCTGGAATACGCTCCCACAGAAGGCAGCCAGTGCAATTCTTTCTGCTCTGAACTGCCTCAGCTACAGCATGAGGCTGTTAACAGCATTCAAAAAGCCACATCAGCTCAGCGGACAGGTTGCCAGATAAAAAAGACATGATTCCTACACAGAGAGTTTCTCAGCGGAGACTGCTGACAGCTGCTTAAAAGGAAGCTGAATGAAGAGTATGCTTACAGAGCTGCCCCAACCGCTTCATTCAAAACAAGAAGCACCTTTCTTGAGGTGCTTCTCTTTCTTGAGATTCATAGCCAGTTCTGGGCTTCTACAATTGAGTGCACCCAGAAGATTTGCTAAGCAGATCAACCAAAAATACACATATGAAATCTTCCTGAAACAGAAAAAGTTAAGAAAGAGAAAAATTAATACTACTGAATACTAAGCATAGGAAAATGTAAATGTTTTCTTTTACCTCATTTTTAAGTAGTCCTGGGTATTACATATATATATACAGTAGTCATACATAGTGGTGCCCAGTGACAGGACAAGAGGTAATGGGCACAAACTTAAACACAGGAAGTTCCATCTAGACATGAGGAGGAACTTCTCTACTTTGAGAGTGACAGAGCACTCGAACAGGCTGCCCAGAGAGGTGGTGAAGTCTATCTCTGGAGACATTCAAAACCCACCTGGACACATTCCTGTGTGACCTTCTCTAGGTTAGCCTGCCTTGACAGAGGGGTTGAATTAGATGATCTCCAGAGGTCCCTTCCAGCCCCTATCGTTCTGTGATTACTTATAATACAGTTAATAACTACTGCAGTTCTTGTAGAACATGATTTTCAAGCCATTAACTTTTGGACTAAAATTTTTAGTATTAAAAAATGATGGACCCTAACCCAAAACCCACTATATTGTAGTGTCAACCAGAACCATTTTTAGATTTTTATAAAATAAATTAATTGCCACTCCCTCCTGGTTGAAAACTGTGTGAAAAAAAGGTTGGATAAACCCTAGATTTTCTTCACCCTTACACACCTATTCCTGCCCCTAATGCTCAGTCCTGCAGTCTCAACACATATTTTCTCCCTGCTTTTAACCATCCTTATAAATGCTAGGATCCAGAGACTGAAAACTGAAAGTGGCTAGTCTTTTTTAAATGTCTGTTCTCACACAAAGCCAGAGCAACACAATTACAGGGTTTTTTAAGTGATATTTTATTACAAACAAGAGCGAGCAGAAGCAGTTAAACGGGAAGAAAGAGTGATTCAGTTGGGAACAATTAGCATTTTCTCTATAATTGCTTCACAGAGAAATATGAGAGCTATTTCTAGAGAGTCTCAACTTGCAAAGCTTCAGTGGTTTTATTGTCTCCACCCATTAAATATATTTGGTAGCTGGCTGTAACCACACTTACACTGTTGCAATCAAAATTTTAAACTCCCTCTAAAATGCATCATTGTTGTAACGAGCCTTCAGGCAAAAGCAGAGATTAACATTTCTGAGACAGAAAAACACAAAGATTTCATTCCACAGGCTTTCGGTCTACACAATCTGATTTCCAGAGATAAACACTAATGGAGAATGTGTCAAGATGCCAATTATCAAGCTGCAGTTTTCTCAACTATAATCATGTGCAACAGAAAAACACTGTTTTTCTTTTAAATTATGCTTTGAGATCTTAGAAAATACCCAGGTACAAAGGAAAGGGCTGGAGTTAATGCTGCTTTGTTGCGTGATATTATGCAATAGCTTGTTGAATGAGCCTGTAATACCTAAATATCTTCAGGTCATTTCATCAAGGGAAACCCATAAAAATTGCTTGAGTTCCCACCCAGAAAAACTAAGCAGAGATTAAGTTCTCATTTTTGCTGTCAACACATTTTAAGTGCATGCTTCTGCTATTTCAGAAAGCACAGATTTTATTAGCCGTGACACCTAAAGAAGCCAACAAGGAGAACATCAATTATAAAACCTGTTCATTTCCAACAGCGTTTCTGCTTACAAGAAAAAAATGGCAAGAGCATTAGTACCAAATAGGCGTATGTTTTCATTACCTCCCTTGTTAAAGAAATCACAGATCTCAAAACAAAGTTTGAGACCTATGTTATTCAATATTCTTAAAAATGTACAGTATATTGATTAAAAATCAGCGTAGACTTGATTATCTTTGCAGCATTGATAAGGATTTTATCTTTTGTTATCTGTAACAGAGCTTTACCACGTAACAAATACCTACAAGTCAAAGGCGCTAGGTTAAAGATAACGAAGAGGGTACCTCTTACCTCAAAAGATTCTTTCTAAAATTTACGCAATTACTGCCAAAATTTACTGTTTAATCTCTCATCAATTAACGTTATAGAAACATTCCTTGGAGAAAGCCTAAAATACAAGAGAATCTCACTTTTCTTGCTCTATTATGAGCCACATCCACTACAGTGCCATCATGAATTCCGAACCATGTTTTGCACAGTTTGGCCCAAACTAGTAGAAAAGGTAGGTCAGACATTTCTAGAACTCTGCTGTTGCTCTTTCCTGTATTAAGGCGCTTTCAGGACTTCCTTGTGCTGAGGTAACTGTGCTCCCTAGAACTCTACTGACTACCCAGGCAGGAACTTGGAAAGACTGATGAGTTTTGTCTTCTTAGCCAGATAGTCTTCAATGAAGCAAGCATGGACTTAACAAGACTTCTTTTGATCTTAAATCTCTCGGCTCTCAAATCTGCTCTTAGGACTTTTCCAAAGACATTTAACTTCTAGTGCTTGTTAAAAAAGACCGGGAGCTTTAGGCTTTCTTGAGGTAAGCACCCTCATCAGACCATAAAATGGAACCAATTGAAAGGTGTTAAGATAAATAAAGTCTTCTCTGGAGGTAGCAACTTGCACTTCAAAAAAAGGCCTAAAGTCTAAGAAAATGAACTGCTGTCATTTTACATGGTATAAAAGACCCCACTCATGCCCTAATCAAATACTAAACCATTTCAAATTCTTAATATGACTTCAAAAGCTTTGAGTGAATTCAGAAATTGCCAGACAATTTTGCTTAAACAGAAATCCCTACTGAGATAGCAGCGAGAGAAATATGGCTATTGGCTGTGTAATTAAACCTTCCTACTCAAGGAATGTCAAGTGAAATGTAAGCATCAGTTCCGTATATAAACAGTTGTTAGCTGCCAGATTGGAAAATCTCAGCTGCAAACCTGTAGGTGTAGATGGAAGCCCACCAGACTTCCATAGAGAATTGTGCTATTAAGGACTGCTAGATACACACAAGGATAACCCTAAGTATCGCTACAGACTAGGGGATGAGTGGCCGGAGAGCGGTCTGGCAGAGAGGGACCTGGGAGTGCTGGTTGGCAGCCAGCTGAACATGAGCCAGCTGTGCCCAGGGGGCACGGAAGGCCAACGGCATCTTGGCCTGTATCAGGAATAGCGTGGCCAGCAGGACTAGGGATGTAATTCTGCCCCTGTACTCGGCACTGGTGAGGCCTCACCTTGAGCACTGGGCGCAGTTCTGGGCCCCTCACTTCAAGAAGGACATTGAGGTGCTGGTGTGGGTCCAGAGGAGAGCGACCAGACTCGTGAAGGACTGGAGGGAAAATCTTATGAGGAGAGGTTGAGGGAGCTGGGGCTGTTCAGCCTGGAGGAGACTCAGGGGGGACCTTATCACTCTCTACAACTACCTGAAGGGAAGTTGTAGACAGGAGGGGGATGGGCTCTTCTCTCAGGTGATTTGTGACAGGACAAGAGGGCACAGCCTGAAACTGCACCAGGGGAGGTTCAGGTTGGACATTCGGAGGCACTTCCTCACAGAAAGGGTTATTAAACACTGGAATGGGCTGCCCAGGGAGGTGGTGGAGTCACCGTCCCTGGAGGTGTTCAAAAAAAGACTGGATGCCACACTTAGTGGCATGGTTTAGCTGGGTCGTGGCGGTAGGTCATAGGCTGGACTCGATGATCTAAGAGGTCTTTTCCAGCCTTAAATATTCTATGATTCTATATCCCTGTTGTTGACTGCATCCCAAATGCTTTCTATACATCAACATCACTCTTACATGTAGTATTCCTACAAGGTTTCCTTTTCACTTTTAACAGTTGGAGACTAAGAACTTATTATGGTATAACTAGAGCATCGGATCATCTCAATATCCACATCAATGTCCGATGACTCTCAAAACCTTGGAGAGCTCTTGGTGTCTCAGAGCAACTTCCAGCAGTAGTATGTTCCACAGTGTAATTATTCAGCAAACGAGAAAATTTTATCATACAAATGTTTGAGGTCTGTTTAAGAAAGGAAAAAATCCAGCAAAGAATAGTTTTATGGACATTGTTATACCTCATAGATATCACTTGAAGGTTGTAGCAGAACAAGGGAAACAAGAAGACACCAAAAGTACAGGAGAGATGGGCTATGAGAGAAAAATTACAACAGCCACAGGAAAACATCCCAAGTGCTAAGATCAGGTAGGTATTGTATGGTAAGTCCAACGCCTAAAGGAGGAGCACAGAACAGGCACTTCTGCACTAGGGAGCTAAAATTTCCCATCAAGACTAAAGAACCTAAAATGCCAAAGACACAAACTGAGGAAGGACAGACTTTTGTATTTAAAAACCAAATCTGAAGGCCACTAGACTTTCATAAAGGAAGTCAACTGTAGGAGTAATAATCCTGAATTAAACCCACTTAACATCTTAAAATTTACTAAGTGTAAATGCTCATAATGCCTTATCCATGAAGTTTTTAAAGCGTGGCTTCTTACGGTATTTATGCTTCAATTTTATTTGTTTAAAACAACATTACAAACTTTGTGATAAAGTGTGATGTAGTTATTATCTCCCTAGTGTTCACAGATGATCCTCTTTACATGTAGTCTGCAGCAATGAATGAAAAGAGGGCTGTCTTTAACGATTCTGCTTGTGAGGAGAACACGTATTTATACAGAAATTTCAGATATTTTAATCTATCGTTTATTCAATTCACTTAATTTGCGTGGAAGTAGCACTGTAACATCCTTCATTAACTTCTCCAGGGAAGGGTTGTACTTCAGCTCTGAAGTATGGGAACAGGTCATTTTCATCTAACTGATGGAAGAATATTCACTGCATTCGCAAAGCAGAAAACCAGTAGAGTGGAAATACGCAGATTTCTTTCCTTCTCACATTCACACCTGAAGAATTAAATCCAAATGTAAAAACAATTCTAGCAGTTCACATTGGGAGCTTCCCAGTATGGGTGACCAATCCAGTTAGAATTTTAGTCAGACAATATTGATCACCCTTTAAACATAAAAAGCAGTCAGCTTCGATTAAAAAGAATTCCGGTTTACTCGGACAAAGGCACACAGTCTTTATTGTTAGATTAAACACTTATCTTTTACCTGCAATAGTAAGAATCTCAACATCATTTTTAATCTGGTATCACAAATTATATCAAAACTAGTCAATGATCAAAACTAAAATGGATATTCAGTTATTTATAGCTTATGGATGCTTCGACTTTTTAAATGCATAACATGGAAATTTTAAAAAAGACTTCTCATTATGATTATGAGACTATTTTCAGACGAAAACTCAACTATCACCATTTTTCCAGAACAGAGAAACCACAACTAGCTCTGAACAAGAACAGTTACACCAGAAATCCAGAAATAAAAGGATTAAATTCACAAGGTAGTGGACATCTACTACAGCACAAGGAGAAATGGTAGATGGAGATTTGCTACAGTAAATCAACACACTTAGAAGATCACGAATGCTACTAAAATACATATCAAAGTCCTTTTTGTGTTGGATATATTTAAGTAGTCCTAAAGAAATGTTTAATAACAGAATTGGAAATGTTTCTAGAAATGCTGGTGCCAATACCTTTTGCAGGTACTGACACCAGAATGACTCGCATGGAACAGACTTGTAGTGAACTTCTAAATCAAATTAAATGACAAGATCCAGAATTCATCTGTTTCATTTTAAACAAAACTTCAAAGTATAACCCTTCACTACTTAGTCTCAGCAGCTACAGGTACTAGTATGAATTTTTTTTACTGCAGTAAGTTTGTAAGTCATGGCTTGCAATGGTAGTTTCGCCAACTAAATCAGTTTTTTATTTTAAAATGTCAAATGTTTATGATCATTAATACTGATGCGAATGGACTGACTCAACTGACATCTTCATAAATGGTCTGAGCCCAAGAAATACTGACACTCAGTCAATATATTAGTTACTGCTCATGTATTTGTTTCCCAGTTATTACCTTTACTCTTGGCTAATAATACTGATTTGTTTCAATTCAGGTTGGAAATAGCCAAAAAGAACTTAGAGAAAACCATAAAATAGTTGAAGTCAGTGTAATTCTGCTCTCCTAGCAAAATGTTAAAAGGCAATTTGAACTCCAGGATTCCTTCTAGTCTCTTATGGGAGCAAGTTTCCAAGCTTTGCTGACACCAGACAATTCAGAAAGAGCTTTGATGTAGGTCAATCGGTTGTTTCCAACATACTAAAACTTCTATATCTTTTGCAGGGCTTATTCCCATCACAAATCTTCCCACAGTTAATTATCAGTACAGATGAATTAAAAAAAATAAAAGAAAAAGGAAAATCAGCAGGAATTCTGGAAGGAAGCTTTGGGTCTGATTTATTTCTTGCTACCCTCTTTCCTCACTCTACCTCTCTCAAATTCAGAGCCAATCTAACAGAAATAATTAATCCCCAAGTTGTAAATACAAATTCAGTAATTAACTGAGAAAAATTTTCCTTTAAAGACAGAAAAAACATTCATTGCAGATACAGACTGTACTCTTTCAG
>WEIS01018973.1:0-21519 GCA_013389965.1 Todus mexicanus | reverse complement strand
CGGGGTGCAGCTGCCCAGCATCACCACCAGCTCTGCCGGGTTTGCTAAAAGCTTTGTCCTCAGTGAAGTGCCCACAGCGAGCCCAGATATCTGGGGTATTCTGCTGCTGTGCTAAACTCTGTTCCGTTCTCCTGTGGCTCTATTCACTATTCAGCTAAACTGGACTCCCTTGACCGCAGCGTGCTCTGGATCAGACTCCAATATCTGACAGGACCATCTCTAAAGTCCACAGAGAAAGTTTGGTTTTAATTTTCTCTTTAAAACTCATTTGCTTCTGCTCTTTGAAGGCAGCCAACTTCACCTTCAGCCAAGGAACACTCCATCCAGCGAGCCTGTGGAACACCTGCAGTATATTGATTGCACTTAAGCAGCTCCCGTTGGAATGCTAATTGCAGCCCTGCCTCCACCCCGCAGCATTGCTTCACACAAAGCTCTTGCTCTTCAGCTCTGTGCAGTAAATGGAGCAAATTACTTTTCTTTAACTACAGACTGGAAACTTCATTTCTGTTGCAGTAACAGCAATCTATTAGTTACAGAAATCAAGATTTTTTTTTTTTTTCTCATTACAGGAGGGGAAAGAGATGCTTAAGCTTTTATATCAGTTCATTCTCTATTCATGATCAACATTGGACGCCTGGCAGGAATAGATCATCTCGCATTTATTGCTATGAGTATATCAAGAATTAACAGGCAGAGCAGCAATTAAACACCAAATGCCTTCACCCACTCCGTTGCCAGAGCACTTCACTGTTCAACTGGTTTGACCACAGGTATGTAACAAAGAGGAATCTTTGTGCAAACCAGCAAGAGCTCCTGCTAAAAAAGCACAGCAGCCCCAGTTACCAGGCCCTGCCTCGAGATCTCATCGATCTTCAGGGGAATCCTGCAGCAGCAGCTGCCTCATCTCTGATCCCTCTGGGAAGGTCACCAGGGGATCAGCCTTGCAGACAAAAAAAAAAGCTGTTCTGTTACTGTTACTGGAACTCTATTTTAAATTTTATATTCTTCTATTACTGCAAGGTTTTTCCTACTGGCTTCTTTTAGTGGTTATTGCATCAACTTAAGGGTGATTTTACTGATGCTCCTGCTCTCACAGGACTCAGGCCTGCAGGATCTTTTACCTCTCAATACATCTGGATTCTGATCAGAACACGTCTAGGGGGGAAAAGGAGCAGAGGAATTTTCATCTGGTTCCCACTCAAATAGTTCTTCTTGAAAATTCCAGCCTAATCTTCACATGATTTGCTTTATGAAACAATCTGAAAGAAACCAGAACTTTGGAAGAGCTTCTATCAAATGTACATATTAATAATTTTTGCTATGACCTATTTCTTAGGCATTCTCCTGTAAAAGTATTTATAGCAGTTCTGCAGAAGGAGCTGAAATTAGAAAAACTCCGTGAATAGAGCAGAACATACATTGTGGTTCGTTTTATTATTTAAATGTGTTCCTTTCACTATAAACAGCAAAATTAAATAAAGAAGGAAAAGAAATATTCAAGCATTCAGAATACTTGGAGAGTGACTTGCATTCCTATCTATGCCTACATCTCTATATTCATGCACAGAGGGGACGGGAGCGCAGCAATTCTATCTAGCAAATGGAGTTAACTCTCAGCCATAAAATGTGCCATTTAAATTCCAGAAGGGATAATGAACAACACAGGAGAAAAGACCACCAAAAAAAAAAAAAAAGACAAACACGATAAGCAATTGAAAATTGCTTTCAATGACGACAATGTATTTCTCTCTCGAAAGCTGCTATGCGGGATTTCATTTTCTGAAGCTATGGACACTCGCCCAGTTTGCTGGAGCAGGTACATCGGTGTAACCCACCCGCCATCTGTTCCAATCGGACACGCAGCCCAAAGAAACCTTATAAATATGCAAAGAAGGACGATAACCCCCGATGGAACAGCCGGATAACAATGGCTTTAATTTTTCATTTGTTTATTTGAGTTGCTGTAATGAACGAGTTACTGCAGCAACGTCTGAGGTAAGTGAAATCAGACAAATGGAACTTCAGGGCACAATGAGTCTGCTAGAAACAAAGCGGAACTTTTATTTGTGATGCTGGTTTGTTTGAGCTGACGCTCTCTGCTCAGTCACCTGCACCCCTCTGTCATGAATAGATGGATGGGGATCCTGGTTTTGTTTATGTATCAGCTGCTGGCTTTGAGGGCTCTACTTAATCTGGTAAACGAGACAATTTCATGGCTCTGTCACTCCCAATCAAAACAGCTGATTTAATGCTTGGAGCAAGCCAGAGGAGTCACTGCCCCAGACAAACGGAATGATATATCGCATTTTGCCATCAAAGATGTTGAAGGTGTTCTCCCCAGATCTTTCAATTCAAAGGCATCAAAAGGTGCAAACGCAACTGGAGGGCAAGGATGGATGGGCTAATGCAAAATCACTTCAACAAAAACTTCGTAATTATAAATGACAGGAATCTCAAGGTAGCCAACAAAACTACACAGAGAAGAGACCCAACAGCATAACAAGACCTTCAGAACAACTGGAAATGCTTTATAGAAAACAAGAAAGAGAAAAGAGTCCCCAGGACCCCCCACCAGCTCCTAACAACCCGTAGGCATTTGGTACAGGAATATACCCAAAAACTTCTTCAACCCAACTCCACATACATCAGGCCACAGCAGTCCCCTGGAAAGAGCAAGCCCAGCAAACTAAAATGTGAGGAAACAAAGGAGAGCCAAGACAAGCATCCTTCAGCCCTGCAGGGTTTGGCCAAGCTGTCCAGGTGAGCCTCTCAGCTCACTGATGCAGGACACTGCAGTTGGATGCGACTTACATTTTAATTGTTTGTACCTCGGTTTGGGAAAGCTGCCCTTGAAGAACAAAGCAGTAACAGGAGCCGCACATTGGCAGGAAACTCACGGTACTGAGACAGAATCTACCTCTGAACAACACCTCCCAACACCACGAATTCAGAACGTGCTCTAAAGCATCTTACTTCAAGCAGCAATTCTGAAGAGGAAATAGCAATCTTCATTAAGGATTAGGTAAACAATTAACTTATTATGTTCAATCTTTTTAATGTGTGTCTGGGTACACAGAAATAAAAACACAAACACAGCTTAAGCACGCTGCAGGTTATGTTGGTTTCCTTGTTTAGGAGCTCTCAGCTGGTAAGTTTTGCCTTTGATGTCTCAAACTGAGCGCGCCAACATCAGTTCACCTAGAGCAGCCCAGCAAACTGCAGAAGAGAAGGCTTGACTCCTTTCCCAGCAAGATAAAGGTCAGGATGTAGCCCTGCATCACCATCCTCTGGTCTACGCACACCCAGAGGCCTCCTCACCCTCCCCTTGAAGGCGGATTTGGGCCTGATGCAGCCTACAGCAGTTGTCTTAATAGCACTTGGGTTATCTAGCTTCGTGTATTCCCCCACAAAACCCCTGGGGATCTCCTTTCCCAGGAGCAGGCACCAGGCTGCGCTACTAGTTATGAGGCTGCACTGCTAGTTACGAGGCATTAACCGGAGCATAAACCACAGGAGCCACCCTCAAGGAACCCATTCCTCCTCATTCATCTCGTCTGCACTGCAAAACGCAATAGATCAGCAGTGAGATGCCTGATGTTTTCAAGAAAAATCTTTGTCACGCTCTGCTCTCTGCTTTTTTATTTCTTTATTTTAGTTTATGGGACTTTTAATGTGAGGTTTCAACAACCCCGTCATTAAAAGAAAAGGAAAGAGAAATAGGAAAAAAAGAAGAAGAATAATTAAATTTTTAAAGGTTCTTTCTGAAGGAAAATGGTTTTATATCATTTAAAATCTAGCTGACTCCAGCACTTCTGCTGATGACTTCAGCAACTTACGGAGCAATTTAAAGAAATGAAGAGAGCTGAGAAATACAGTCTATAGTAAAACTACATAGATTAGCCCATTGGAGGGAAGACACCCAGGAACAGATGTTCTTTATTCCTGAGGAGATTTCCATAACTCACATGCTCTAGGGGGCCCGAGGGCACAAACCCCACTGCCATGGGTCTGGGCAGTCAGTGCACAGTGAGGAAATACCAACCCCTGGGAACCAGCCACCGAGGGACAAGGAGCAAACAACAAATGAACCTGACACAGGTGCTGCACATACTGAAAAGCAGCAGCTTGTCCACACACCAGAACCCCAAAGTGCTCAATTCTGAACTTGCCACCTGACCCACTTAATTGCATCATTAGGCACCTTGCTGACCCCTCAGCCTGCACAGGGCAGAACAAGGGATGTCCTTAGACTAACATGGTAATAAACACCTTTAAATACAAGCTCATGAGCACAGCAGGTTCTCAGGGTCTGTGTGTCTCTCCTGACAACATGGGGAGTACCAGACCCACATGAACTCACGCCATGAATCCACACCTCCACCTGTGAACTTAGTCACTTACTGCCCAAGCAGCATCTATCAGCAAGTGTCCGACCAAACAGCAGTTGGCTCAGCTGCTCAGGGACACCCCACCAGCACACAGCTTTGCTCCAGCCCTGCCAGCACATACCACAACACAAACTAAACCACAACACAAACCAAACCATGCACCCCCTTGCCTGAGTGCAGCATTGAGGAAGACACAGAGCCATCAATTCAAAGCTTCCAGCCAACAAAGAGTTCAGCACATGCCCAGGGAAGTTGCTCCGTCTTACTCTGAGCACAGACTTTGCTGCCTTCAGCTCTGAGCCAACAGACAAACCCTCACACATCATCTGCTGAATTCACATCTTGACAGCACCGTCGGCCCCGAGCCATGCGGACACCGAGCCACGCAATGTCCTACCTTTCGGAGATCAGCAACATGTCCTGGTGAACTCCTTCCATGGCAGAGGCCAATGCACAGCAGCACAGGGCCAGTTCGTGGCAGTCCAGGGCCAATGCACGGTGGTCTCCTCACTAGCCGAGGCTTCAGCAGCAAGTCCTCCTGGCAGCATGTCCCTCCAGCAGCGTGTCCTGGTGCAGCCCAGGCCTGGTCAGTCCCACAGGAGCTACACTGGGAGCTTGGCTTCAGGTGCCAGACCTCCCGAGAAGAGCCGGCTCACCCCTCCATCAGCTGGGGCAGTTTGGGGGCAGCAGGGCCCGTGGCTCCTACACAGGAAGGGCACCGAGAGGAGCTTCCTAGGGCAGGCCGAGCACCTCAGCAGCAGAGCTTGTCCACCAGAGCTTGTCCCTCCATCTCTAGCGAGGTGCTGGAGCAGCTGGTCAGTGCCAGAGCCAGCCCAGAGCAGGGAAGCAACCAGAGCAAGCCCTGAACGAGTTTAAGGCAAGAAATTCTGAACTATTCCAAGCCCGGAGCACCAGGATCCATCCCGGCAAAGGTGCCCAGCACCGCGCAGAGCCCCGGGGCGGCCGGATGAGACCGCGCTGGGAGCAGAACTGAGCAGGGCCCGGCTGGGCAGGGCTGAGGGGGCGGCTGGGCAGAGATGGGCTCCACCTGTGGCCCTCTAATTAGAGCAATTACACAGGTGCCTCTAATTACAGCAATTAGCAGCCAGGGGCAGCCGGAGTCCCCTCCCTGCTCTGCTCTGGAAGCAGCCCTGGGGCAGGAGCCTTTGCTGCCTCCCACAGCTCCCCCTCAAGACCCCAGCCCGGAGGGTGAGGGATCCTTTTCTGACCCTCGGAGGGGCCGGGACGAGCTGGTGCTGCCTGAGAAATGCCCGAGGTGAGGCCCTGGGGCTCTGGGTGAGCTCCTCTCCTGCTGGGGCTCTGAACCAGCGCTGAGCAGAAGAGAGGAGACCCTGAGAACTTTCTGGATGCCGCAGTAAGGGGGGAGCCGGGGGGTGCTGCTCTCTCGTCCCCACGGTCTGGTTTGTGCTCTCGTTCCCGGCTGGGTTCAGCTGAACCGCGCCGGGCTCCAGGAGAGCTGGAGGGGAAGGGGAGGGGGGATTCAACAACAGAAAACCAAGGGCGTGGTTGCAAAGCTTCCTCCGAATTGTGAACTTTGGTCGTGTTGTGCATCAGTGCGAGTGTCCCAGGGCTGCCCCCAGGCCCGGGCTCTTCCCTCTTTTCCCGCAGAAAAATACCTGCAAAGTATCTCTAGTTAATAGCGAGTTACAAACTTGATACAGTGCTGGAAAGTGTGACAAAAACACATCTAGTTGCTGCTCATCCTGCCCGAGGTGATTTGTTTTGTTTCATTTCTGTTATTGCAGGTCCTGGAGCTCCCCCAGCCCTGCTGTCACCGAGGAGGCTGAGGTACCGGGGGAACCTGGGGGGTACAGGTGGCCATGGGGCAGCCACCGCTGCTTGTGCTGTTACTGGGCATGGAAAGCTGCTGCAGATGCTGTGAGCTCCCCCAGGGTTATTCTGCTCCCTAGACAGGAGCCACAAAGCCTTTTCTGCTCATTTTCTCCATCAGACCCGAGACTTGTTATTTGTAGATGATGCTAATACAGTTTTTGAACTTGCTATGGAAGGCTTAAGAAAACTCCTAAACCCCAATTCCATGGAAGCTCCATGTAGGATCAGGTGTGGAGAGAGGAGATTGTCTCTGCCTGGGTTTTCCCCACCTGGTTCTGTTTAAGCTTACCGTGGTTCCTTTCATGCTGTCTTCACTAGGAGCCCTTTTCTCCTGCTGTCCCCTCCCTGGCACTGTGCTGCTGGCATTTACTTCCATGGACTCTGCAGAACTGTTGTGGAAAGTTCTGGCAAGCTTTAACACAACAAAGCACTTCTCCCCTTTTTCCTTCTGAGCTTCTAAGGGCACTCAGCTGCATTTTACTTATGAGTCTAAGGGCTAGAAAAGTGGAAAGGTTGGCAGATGCTGGTGATGGAAATGGAGATCCTCCACAGTCACGAGGCTCCCAGGTGTTTTGAGCAGACATCAAACCAAAGTTGAGTCAGATGATGAAGTTGAGTGTTGGCACCTGGGCAGCCCCTGTTTCCCCTGCCAGAAAGGAGCAGAGGAGGAAGAGGGGCAGCTTGTTTAGAAGAAAATTGGGAAGAGAGCAGTGATTAAGCTGCACTTGGCTGAAGCTGTGTTGACATGATTTGGGCTCTGATGTTTTTAAATGAAGAAAGAAGGCTGGCCTGGGGGAGAGGGGAGGGAGGAGCAGAAAGGAGGGGAAATGAAAGAAATGTGGAAGCTAATCCCAAGCGCTGTGAAAAGGTCGCGTGCTTCGATATGAGTAATTAATTTTCTTAGAGCAATGTTGAAAAGGTTAACCTGATTTATGTAACACAATTTAATTTAAAATGTGTTGTGTACCTTGTTAAAAGGGTCCAATTATAGCTGCTAATTCTGTGGACTGACACGCGCTCCATGGTCTGATAATACACTGGTGTGAGGGGGAATACGTGCCAGTCAATAACTAGACATGGCCTATTGAAATTTGAGGGGGAAGGAGAAGGGGTCAAATGCTACAAGAGCAACCGCTCTCTCTGTACCCAGCCCCTGTGGTGTCCTCCTTCAGCTACCTGTGCTGCGAAGCACTTGGTGATTCATTTCGAGTTGGGTTTGCGTTCAGAACGCTTTGTCATGGTGCTTTGAGACAGCAGTAGAAATGCCAGGTATTTACAGATCAGCTCCTCCCTGCTCCTTGACCTTCGTGCTGTTAATTCTTGTAGCAAAAGGTAAGATGAAATCCCTCATGCTATCTCTGTGAGCTGCTGAGCAGTGGGCAACGGAATGACAATGCTGCAATCGTGGTGCTTGTATACAGAGCTTGGTGATAGTCTAAATACCCCAGGCCATGTTGGGGGGCTCCTTAGCTAGAAGTGCTTGTGGTCTGAATTTCCAGTCTGCAAGTTTTTGTCCTAATTAACTCCTCGCTCAGCTGCTCACCCTCCCTGGACTCTGCAATGTCCCCATCACTCGTAGTGCCTGGGGAGCGGTGCCTGGCGTCCCCCAGGGCTCTGCTGCTGTGCCCGCTGGAGCAGCCTCACTGCTCTGCTCCTCAGCAGTGGGCAGCGAAACCATCCCGTGATGATGCAGCCCTGAAGCCACTCACTACCCGAGCTGCAGTGAAATATGTTTAGTTTCCGCTGGTTCCTTCTTGCTTTCTGTCAGTCTCCACCATCAGCAGCCAACTTCACTCCAGGATTTAGTAGCCCCTCCTGGAGCGAGCAATGATGCGAGGCCCGTTGACACCAAGTGACTAATGGCTGTGGGGGCACTCCTGTGTGTGGTACACGCCGTTCCCTGCGATGTTCTCCGCTCTTCCCTCCACCAGCGAGCCTGGGCTCTGTTTGATACGCTTAAGATTAATGGAGGAACAATCGTAACCTGAAGAACTGGTTGACAGGATGCATATTCCTAAGAGGAGAAGAACAAATGAATTGATTAACGGAGCTCCAAGGTACCTCTTGTTCCTAAAGCGTGTTGATAAATGGTTGTCAGGATTGTGTGGCAGCTTTGGATGTGGTGGCCCCAGCTGCACGGGACAAGAACTACATTGTCTCTGGGGGGCTGTGTCTTGGTGAGCAGGAGGAGGAGACCTGCGGCTGACGTGTGCTTGTGGTTGCAGTTTATCACGAAGCTGGAAAATACGCCCCAAATGGAGCTTGCCATCCTAAAGTAGTCGTGTTTCTGGTGTCAGATGCTGTTGATGAGATGTGAGCAAATGGATTTCCAAATGGTTGTCGGCTGGAAGGACTGAGCAGTCGCTGCCTGACAGGCGCTGAACCTGCTTCCTTCCTGGTACCCTCTCATGCATCATTTGTCAACAGTGTTTTGGAGGAAAACAAGCAGAGATGTACTCAAGAAGGGTTATTTGATGATGAGCACAGCGTTCTTGTTCCTTTGATATTATTGCTGCTGAGAGAACCTGTGTGCATCAGGCTTTCCTAAGAAAGTTTTCTGAAGTGCTGCTCAAGTGAAGCAGCTTTTCTGTACCGATGTTGAGTGGTCAGAGGCAAGAGCAGCCCATGTTTATATCTACCTTTCAGATTCCTGGTACTGTGTTGTTCAGTGTTGAAACTTTTTTGGTTTTTAGCAATCCAAGGATAAAAAAAAAAATTAAAAATCTTGTCTGAGAGGGTGAGGATGATGGAAGAAACTACTGCCTGTCTTGAATAACCCCACCTATCCTCATGTTCTTCTGCAAACAAAGCTGCCTTCCCAACCTTTACCCAGAGCTGCGCTATATTGCCATCACCAAATTAGCTCAGCAAGCTTCATCCTGTGGTAATTTCATTATGTTATATTGACTTCTCGGGGAGCTGAAAGGATTATAATGGCAGTTTAATGTAATGAATAAGTGGATGGGGAAGCCAGGCCAGTGAAGTGGCCGTTCCCTCCTCTGCCCTTACCCAGTCGAATCACTGGCACACATTTCACTTTCTGATGTGCACGTTAGTCTCTTACCAAGCTCCTTTCATCCAAAGAGGATTCCTCCCCCTCAGAGGAGCACACAGTGATTAGCATCAGATGAAGGGGGGGAAAAAGAGCTGCTTGTTTTATCAGAATATTAAAGGGGCAACTGTAATTTCTCAGCTGCAAGGAACACTTAAAGCAAATCACCTCGATTAAGAGAATAAGTATCGGGGAACTGCTGTAAATTTGATGTGTTGAAAGAATATTTAGCTGGGGTGCTTGGTGTCTGTTTGTCATTGGGGGCTTAATATTTACTTCTGTTGATGAGACTTGGTCATGCTCTATTACAATTCATAGACTTGTGTTCCCAAATTTTATGCTCCAAAATGTTTTGATTTATAGGATATAAGTTCATTTTCTCTACAAATTCCTCTTATATTGTCATAAATGTGGTCAGTGATGCTTATCTCATGATATTAATATGCCTCGTTTAATTATATTGTCTTGCTCAAGAAATGCACTTCATTCAAAGGAAACGACAAATTGTTAACTTTTGGTAAATGCACATTTCTCACTCGGGAACTTTTGGGTCCTTCTGCAGACAGCAGAGTGGACATCTGGGAAGGATCAGTGGTAATTTGGGTCAGTAACAGCTTTGGGTCCTTCCAAACTCTGCTTCAAGTGGGAGACCAAACTCCAGACCTCCCAGCCATTGGTTTCTGTGCTTGTATTCTCATTTCTTTATCTGGGGTTTCTGCTTTTTTAGGGTCAGGGTGGTATGATTCCCTATTGATTACTTGATCTGTGTAATTATGGTCAAAACTGCAGGGATTTCAAGCCTGATTGACTGCAAATTAGAAATCCATTGGCTTGGCTGGATTCCTAATCACCAGGATTGGGAGAGAACATGGCTTAGGTCTGCTTTTTCTCTGCAGGCTTCATTTTAGGTATCTGAAGATTTGAGAGGTTTGTGAAGGGAGATGCTCATCCATTCCTCAGAGCAGGCTGGGGGCAAGGGCAGGGTGTAGCTTCTTCATCCATGACTGTGGTGCTGCCTCTGTTAGTGTTTTTGTGACTGCTCAACAGTAGTGTGGCATCTACAGGAGTCAGAGGAACAGAGGCTGGGAGTAACTGCAGGAGGAGCCAAGGAGCTGCACCAAGGAGATATGTGGCCAAAAGCCCCTCTCCCAGCTCCTCTCTTTAGCATCCATTCTCCTCACTGGACAACCCCTTAGCCAGCACAGGAGCTCCCTTGGTCCGTGCATATGCTGTGGGTTTCGTTTCCCTTCCCATCCTTGTGCTGGGCACAGCAGGACCAGTGGAGGCAGAGCCCCAGCCTTGCCTGGGGCAGTTGGGAACACTGGGATCAAGGGAACAGAGCTCACCCCTACCCCCTGCCCAGCAGGCCCAGGGGCTGACCAGCTCCCAAAAAAAGTCTAGGCCCTGGAGTTCCTGTCTCCCTCCCTCCTCTGAAGCTGAGCAAAGGAGCATCAGCAGGCAGGGGAAGGATCTTTTCCTCTTTTTTTTTTTAAATAGGTTTTCATTTAAAAGATGCCAGAGCCAGCAGATTAGTGTCTTGACTATATAGGTTTCCTAAAGATAAGGCAGAGAAATTGATTTCAATTACCAAAGTGGATAGACAGGCTGCTCTGTGCTCTCCGGAGGATTGTTAACCCTCAAGAGGCAAGAAGTGAAAACCAGGAGGGGGTTTTCAAACCTCAAGCCATTTCCTGAGGAGCAGCTGTGCCTCTCATACAGTGTAAATCCTCACAAAGGGAGAGAGGTAAAGAAAGGAGGTTTATTTAAGGATGTACAGTGATCCTTGTGATACTTTGGGATTTCGGCAAGATTTCAGATCCTTCACCGAGGCTCAGGAGGCCAAGGGTTAAAGTGGCTGCAGGGATTAAAGGATTTGGTGCCTTTCAAGCACCAGGTTCACCTCTTCCAAGAGCAGCAGAGCTGCTGGGAAGTTTCCCTGCAAGGTTCCAGGGCTGGGGGTAGCACAAGGCTGAGCACTGCTGGACCCCAGCTGGACTGGGAGCAGGTTCCAAGGGCACTGGTGGGTTCCTGCTGGGATAACCCTCAGCATGTCCTGCTGCTGGGCCTCTCCATCACTTGGAGCGCAGCCAGAGTTTGCAGCTTGCCATGAGGGTGCAATCCTGGGACCGACTGATCCCAGGCACCATGTGCTGCATGTGTGCAGCCGTGGGGATGTCCAGCTTTTGGTGTGAGGCTTTGCCTGGAGTGAGCTAACCCAGGGAGCAGAGCCTGGTGCCTCCAGTGGAAGATCAGCCCCCTGGAAAAGTCAACCAGGACTTGCGAGGGCTGATGAGGCCCCAGGTGCGCTGGGAGGAACCAGGGTTCTCCCTGTGCTGCTGGGGAGGAGGGAACAGTGTGTGCCAGCAGAGTTAGGGCACAGGATGGGGGGCAGAGCTGGCAGGGTGCGGAGCTTGGCGAGTGCAGGAGGGGCTGTGCCTGTGCTGGTGGGACTGGGCAGAGGGAGCTGGCCCCAGTGGGCAGGGGCAGGCGGCTGAAGGTTTCCTCAGCACGTGTCAGGAGACCAGTTCTACCCTTTCATCCTCAGCCCTCTCTCATCTGCTGCTCCTGCATTTACACACCCAGCAATTTCTGCCATGTCTCTGTAATTGTGTCCACAGGGTGCCTGCTTCCCTCCCCTCCTCAAATTCAATTCTCTGTTTTTCGCAGCTTCGCTGCTGCCTGATAATGGGTACCTTGCAATAGATTTTTCTGCTATTCACTTGCTGGGTCTCTTTTGTCCTACCACAGGGAAATTTGCCCCGGTAGGTCTCACAGTAGGCTTCTCAGCTGGATTTCGCATAGGCTTTTATTGCCAGCAGCATCTGCTCTCCTCTCCGATTACTCCAGCACACATTTCTTTGATAATACGCAGTACTGGGATCACCAGCAGCTCCTATCTCTCGCTGAGCTCCCACGTGAACTCTTCCCTTGCTGCCGCTGGGTGTTCTGTGTGAGGGATATCGCTGCGGTCAGAAATCTCCCATTGCACATTGTTATTTCTGAACTGGAGGAATTCGGGGGCTCTGTGCTGAGAAGCCCAGTGTGATAAGCATATTGGAGCAATCACAGAAAAACACCGGTTCGGGCCATGGAATACGTTTTGTTCCTGGAAGCAGCTCAGCAGCTGCAGCTTTTGTGTCCTTTCAAATACGATTGCGCAGTTCAGAGACGCATCCAGTGATTGGTACTTGGCGTTGGCGCGGACAGGACCTGTCCTGGGTGCGCAGCATCCTTTGCGTTCCCAGGGCAGCGGATGCTCCTGCCTTGCCTCTGGCACAGCCAGAGAGTGGCCTCTGGCGCTGTTCCCGGGGAGGCCAAGGAATGGCAAACAGCATTGCTGGGGATGCTTGATTGTTTTTATTTTTTTTTCCCCCTGTAGTGAGAAATGTTTTCTGACATACTGGAAATGTTAGCGAAAATACAGTTAGATACAGAAATGTTTTGCTTCTATTACGTCTCCAACTCAAAACAATGTTTTTCATTCCTGGCAGTGTTTTCGGCAAGGGAAAGCTAATAATTTCCTCCCCGGCAGCTCAGTTATTTTCCATCTTGCTCTGTGGGCAATTCCTGGCTTTTCAGATAAAGATCTTCTGCTCGAATGCTGAGGGAGGGGATGTCAAAGACTGTTAATGGTGCATACCTTTATACTTGCCCAGCTTTATCCTCCTCCGCTCTTCGGTGCAGAACATGCTGGGACCTCGGTGGGAGTGCCCAAGATAGATATTCCCAAGATAGAGATGCTTCAAGAGGGCTAATTGGGTAAAACTGTTTTTCATTCATAACCCGGGGTTTCCAGTGGACTTGCAGATTCTCCTTTGCTCTTAGCTGCTGGCATCATTAATGCCGGGATTTAAGATGACAGAGCTTTAATTGTACAGGACAAAGGCGCCTGGTTCTCTGCTTCACTGATCAATTCCAGTTCATAAATTATAGCAGAAACAAAACTCTTTAGCGATGCTGACAATTAAGTAACATCCTGATAAACATCCCCTTTTGTTTTATTTAAATGAAAATGCCTTTATTTCCACAGTTGTATCTTGTAACAATAAGATTCACTGTCCCTGAAGCTTGGTTAATTAAACACAGTATTTGCAATCTACCCAAACAAGCTGTTTTATGCAGGCTGATAACAGGGTTTCCATTTCATAATGTGAACAATTGGGTTATGCAAATGCCAGGATTTTAAGCCCCTGTGATCTGTTTTTGTTGCCTTATTATCTGTTTCTGTCTGCAAACTCCAAATATAGACATCCCAATTAAAGCAGCTAAATGCCATTAAATCCAACTAAAGATGTTTTTATCAGTTAAAAACTTCCCCAATTTAATTTAAAATATGGTTTGAAATCGGTCTTTGTTGGCCCAAACTCTACTCCGACGCTTCCATCTGTTTGATTTAATTCTTCCCCCAGCTTCACCGTGGCTTTCATTCCTTGACGTAACTTCTGAGCCCTTTAGAGATATGGTGAGAGACAATCACTCCAGCCAAGAGGATGCCCGCCTGTTGGCACGTGTGTTTACACAACTTCTTTCCCCAGCTGATGCCATGAGCCTCGCTGGGTGGTTTGGTGAAGGAGCAAGACACGAATGTGAGAGATTAAACAGCCTGCCCAGGCTGCTGGAAGGGATGAGACTCATGGGAGCTAATCCTGCAGAGCTGCTCTGATTTCCAGCACAGCCCTTGTCCTGTATTTGCTGTGTCGTGCCACGTACCGAGCCCATCTTATACCTGAGGGTTAGGAGCAAGAAGAAAATGTTGTTGTGGAATAGAAGGGAATAAAGGCAGGTCTCTTCTCCAGAGGTGTCCTGGCTTCTGGTGTGCCCTCAGATGTCTTGAGTGTGCACTCAGAGGATTCCCCCAGCTCAGCTCGCTCTCCAGCAGGGTGTCTGTAAGCTCATTGTGGACACCAGGGCAAAACGTGGGAGCTTTTTTGTGCCTTTGAAGACCAAGTGTTGCCGAGTAAGGTGTCTTCCCCTCCTCTTCAGTCACTGTCTGTCTTGCAATCCCCACAGAGGGGTTGGAGCCGGCCCTTCCTTCTCTGCCTTGCGCCTTTGAGCGTCTTTGCACAGAAGAGGAGATAAAAAGCCAGTCCCTTTTAGCAGCCTCCCAGTGACGAGGTGTGTATAAAGCTTTCAGAGCACCCTGGGGATGAAATTGTTGAATGCCTCAACTCCTGGCATTCCCCAGGAGGATGTAAGAGATCCCCCCCCGCAGCTGCATTCAGCGCTTTGCACTGCTCCCAAAGTGCAGTAATTTGCCTCGATATCAGCCGTATTTGCAGCAGCTGCCAGTCACCGCGACAGCAATATTAACGCTCGGGGTGTTTGTTGTGAGCGGCACGGAATGTAATATTCTGGAGGGAAGGAGCAGCAATTGCTTGAGCACTTGCTTACAACCTGAGTGACTCTATTGAACAGGGAGAGGCTCAAACTGCATTTTAAACATACAAGAAAAGCCTTGCTTTTAGAGTATAAAGTGACTTGGATAGACTTTAGGCTGCCAAGAAGAAGCAGAGAGAACCACAGGAATAAATGTATGAGATGGGAGGATGAGGAGGACACATCTGAAATATAGAAATGCAAACTCGCTCTTGTTCAAGGCACCGACTCTAATGGCAAATTGACATTTCTTTAACTCTGGGCTGGGAAAGGAGGGTGAATACAAGTGGTTCTTGTCTTAGATGTAAACCAGTTACTCAGAGTAACAAGGGTAGTTCCTAGTCTGTATTTTCTCTAAGTAGTTAAACAGGGGAAATAAGAGTAGTGGGTTTCAAATGCTGGAGTTTGTCTCATTGGAGTTTGTCTCTCTTTGTCCATTTCCTTCTTTTGGCAAAACAAACAAGCATTCTCTCTGTCAATGTTTAGTTTAATTGTTTCCAACCTCCCTCCTTCTCCTCCAGATACGCCCCTGCATTAAGATAAGACATTGATTGTCTACACTGGGAGAATTCACCCTAGTTAATTAGTTCATTATTCCTCTTTTTTCGCACAAGATTGATGACTTATTAACCTATGGTTAATTGCAGAGTTTATTACTTTGAAAATAAAATTAAAGAAAAGCTCTGCATCTTCAGCTGATTCTGCTCTCAGCTAATCTGAGCTGTCTGGCGTTGCTGTGTACCAGAGATCTGCTCTTCTCTGCACCCTGTTCTTCCATGACACCCAGTTTTGGGGTGTGCAGCTTCACACCTCTGGTCCGATGCAGCAGACATGCAAGTGACCTTGCAACTGCTTGGGTTTTGTGCAGGTCCAGAGCTGGAGAGCCCCCAAACTTTAGCAGTCTCCCTTAGAAGCTGTCGTAGTTACGAGGGTCTCAGTGAGTCCCAAAGCTGCAGCAGCACCTCTGGTCAGGGCACAGGGGAGGCTCCTCGAGGAGCCCCAACCTGATCTATTGGATAAAGGAGAAGAGTTCGTGAGAGGGGAGAGCACTGAGCACCAGCCTGTGAGTGAAGGTATCCTGAGCGTACTCTGTGTATGGCTCCCTGCTCCTGAGAACATAACCTGTGGGTGCAGGGGGGTGAGCACCACGTGTTCTTTGGCAGCATACGGTAGAAATGAGTGATGGGGACACGGGAGCAGCTCCCAGGCTCATCCATCACACAAGAGCTGATACCATCCGTGGCAAAAATCCCCCAGCCTTTGTCTAAGCAGCCACTCAGATCAGTGCTGAGCACAGGGTGGTGGTGGTGACCACAGCTCCTGCAGCACCAACCACGATTGGGAGGAGCTGCGAGACTGGAACCTGGAAGGGCAGCTGAAGGCAATGTGCCATGGAGGATGCTAACGCCTCGCTGCCAAGGGAGCCCACAGCAACAGTGGTGAACCGCACTATCAGCTGCATTTTCAGCTCTAAAATAGAAGTTTAGATGCTAAAATTAACACCGAGCGGGCTGAAGTGCCATGTAGGTGTCCTAACTCTGTGATGTGAGAGAACAGCAAGGCTGCTTTGTTGCTGCTCTGCTTTCTGCTCGCACAGCTCCTGCAATTGCCTGTTGTGCGGCACTTGCACTAGAGCAGTGCCAGTTCAGTGGAAAATTAAAAAACAATCGAACACTTGTAACCCAAACAGTGCACGGGAGAGTCTGTGCAGCAGCCGGGCTGGCTGGCGGCAGAGCCCAGCAGAGAGAGGCAGAAGGAGCAGTCAGGAGCTGTGCTGGTTTTCTCTCCTTCTCTCCCCATGTGGCGGCTCTGGAGTGGTGCTGTTCGCTCCAGATCGTGTCTGGGGCTGAGTCAAAGGACGGGCCGTAAAACCATCAGTTTTCAAGCAATGTGTGAAACAAGCCAAGGGGCCAAAGCCGTAGTGGGCCCCTGTTTTTCTCGCTGTGAGTATTCCAGGTGGTGGAGAAGCTGTGAAGGAGATGCTGCAGCCTCCAAAGGCTCCCCTTGGAGCTTCGTCTCACCATCAGGGCCACAATTGGCCATGAATCCCACTCCTCGTGCCTTGTGAAAATGTCAGCTTCCCTGGTACTCCTCCGAGGGCACGTTTTCAAGAAAAACACAGATGTTAAATCAATTCTTCCATCTTTCTTCCCTTTCGTTTTTTCAAGCTACTAACATTGTCCTTTTGGGAATGTACTTATGAACCATAAACATCTGTCGGTTTGCTGCAGACAATTCCCAACCTTTAGCTGAATGGCCGCCTCTGTTTCTTTTTGTTTTTTTCCCCAGCAGCTTTCCTGGTTGTACTGGGTATATTTTAAGATAACTGGCACCAGTGCAGGTGCCCCCAGGCAGAAGCTGACTGACATTTTGCCTCAATAGAGGAAACAAGTACTCGTGGCTTGTTTTCCACACCCAGAGGCAGCAATTTACAGGAAAATAAATTAAAAGGCATTGGGATAGGAGCAGAAATAGTTCCAGCAACTCCTGAGAATGAATCAGAGAATACAAAAGTTACAGAAATGTCAGTGAGTGAACATTGTAGGAAAAGTTTGAGTCTGTTGTGCCCTGCTTCAGCACAGAGGTTATCGCTGGGTTGCCACCGCACATGTCCCTTGCTGGGAGAGAATCTGCTCGAGAGCTGTGCCAGCCTCCAGCACTGCTGCAGATGCAGTAACACAGATAAGAAGGACGTTGCTTTTCTTGGGTCCGCACAGGGCAAGGGCTTCCGAGTGTGTGGGCACCTGTAGCGCTCAGGTAACCTCATTACAATGTCTCAGTGAGCTTCTGTCTTCATCTTTAGATAATATAATGTGAAATTTCCATCCCCAGGCTCCAAATTGATTTAATTTTTAATCTTTTAGGGGCCTTGAACCACCTTTTCTGCCTGTGCGGCGCCGTATGGTTCAGTGTGAGGCAGGAGGGCTCCGTGTCCTTCACGGCAGCAGCGGGAGGGAGCAGGGAGCGATCCTCCACCGCCCCGCCGGCTTGGAAATTCAAAGGAGCTTGAGCAAAGGGCAGCAGGTTCTGGTTCTCAGCTGTGAAGCCAGGAGCCTCTGGGGGTGTTTGATGCTTTCCAGCTGCCACCTCCTTTCTCTCCATGGCGTGTCGTTTGTCCCCGCTGGAAAACATCAGCCATATGACTTTTATTCTTAGTTTTGCAAAGAGTATTGGTGGTGGTGGTTGGTTTTATTTTCCAGAAACATTCACATTCAGGGATGAAGTGCCATTCACACAGAAGATTTAGTCCCTCTTCATAAAGTTATATATTACAAGTGAAAGGGGAACAAGCCACGGGCTGGCAGCAGAAAATTGAATTAGCTCAGCAGCGCACAACACAGAATAAGATAAATATTGTACAGGACTATAATTGAAGCTGTATTGTTTATCCTGCTTTTTGGGTTTATTTGTCAAAGTGAGCCGCGAGTTGCAAATTAAAATCGCTATTGATTCTAAAGTTGTTTTTAAAGTATTTTCTACATTCAGATCCTTTGAAACAATTATCCCAAAGTGGCATCAAACAGCCACGTCCTTATTTGTATCAAAGTTCAAGGAAATAATGTATTTCTAGTTTCTCTTCGGGGTTTGTGGACATTCAAATGGCTCTTAATGGGGATTTGTCCCTCCGAGAAGCAACAGGAGGAGGGATGGGATCGGAAGGGCCATAGGTTTGTGCTGTTGGGTTGTCGGTGATTGCGGTGAGCGCAGGAGCGTTGGCAGTGATGGGCTGCAGGGCTGGTGGCAGCAAGAGCCCAGACCCTCCTGGATGGGGCGGTGCCACCCATGGGGTGCTCCAACCATCGCCCTGGTGGGACCTGTGCTAGTGCTCAGAAGTTGTGCTGATGTTTCAGGGCAGGTCTTAGCTCAGCCTTCCCTTGCTTCCACCCGCATCCTTTATTCCTGTGATTAACCAGGATTCATTGGAGCATTCATCCCAAACTAGATGAGCTAAGGACTAATGAGCTAATTAAAGAGACTTCATTGTCTCATCAAGGTAGATCGATACCTTATTAGCGTTTTCACGAAGCAAGGGGAGGCCAGAAACTTTGCATCTGTAGCAGAACTGTTCCATTAAACCGGGGGACATGGAGACGGGTCTGATGTGCGCCGACCTCAAAGCGCAGTGATGGAGCCAAGGAGGCACATCGTGAGCCCTGACCCACCTGTGCTTGTGGGCAGAGCAATAACTAGAAGATAACTAGAAAATGTTCAAGTTTATGTCAATGTCATGGTCCAAGCCCCCCACCTCAACCACCGACAGGAGTAAGCAAGGAGCAGGAGATGTGAGTGGAAGGCATTTACCGGACGAGCAGAGACCACTGGCCGGGGGGGTTCCGATTTATTTATATATTTATTTTTCCTTGCAACAGTGGCCAGATCAAAGCAAACATAAACCCGGCTCCTCCTGTGCCGAAACAACTGGGTGACGCACTTCTCATTAGTGTGGAGGAGTGAAGCGATCATTTTGTTTTGACTCCCACTGCTCGGCTCAATAACCTGTGTTACAAGTCACCATCTGCCCAGCAGCTCACGGCCAACAGCAGCCGCATGCAAAGCTCTCGCTGGCTGGAATCACAGCCCAGAGAGCGTCTGCTGCTGCCCCAGAGCTGCCAGCGTGGCCCCTGGGGAGTCACGGCCCCGCTGTCCCCCTCGGTCACTCTTAGCTCTGTGCTCGGCCGTGTCCATCCCCATTCCTTCAGCAGTAGCAGCACCACAGAGTGGCTGGGGAAGCCGTCCCTGCTGCTTTTGCAGTTGTGCGGGGTCTGATTCTGATCGGTGCACGCGTATCTTTAGGCCAGACTACCCGTGATCAGGGCAGAGCAGCCCGGCTCCTCCAAAGGAAAGGCTCCGTCCCGGTAGCGAGCAGTTTTTCCACAGTGGGAATTTTACATTCCTGCTAAACTTTCCCACTATCACAAGAGGGCAAAATGTTCCATCAGATAATATCAGCCATTCTTTTACAAATCACTAAGGACCGGTATGTGGAAAGGTCACCCGTCTGCCTTCCCCTGCAGCCTGTCTGAGCCTGTTTGGGTGGCAGCGTGCTGGCGCAGCACCCCTGCCTCGCCTGGCTTTGGGGCAGGGGAGGCTCAGGGGCGGTTTTGGGGGGACTGCTTTTGTTTTGCCAAATAAATGGAAAACAAAATGCATAAAAAACCCCATCCTCTGCAGCATTCGAGCCGTTCTCCATGGGTCCTCGGAGCCTCTTACTGTTTGAGTTAAGGCTCCTTATATAAAGTTTATGGGTCCCGTCGGGGTGTTTTTAGTAGATTACATTCAAAGCAGCTCATGCAATGCGGGTATGAAGCAGTCCATAAATCAGCCGGCTTAGCTCGTAAGCTTGTACATGGCTCTCACAATGGGTCTCAGCGCTGGTATAATACCTCTTATTATTAGCTGACATCTGGTAAACAAAGATCCTGCTTCTGATACGCGTTGTTGGCGCTTTTGTAGCCTCGGCATATGCACGTTGCTTGGGGAAAATTGCCACTTTAATAAGGAGCTGGAGGATTGTCCACGAACTGGCCCAAGCATGGCTGATGGTAGTAAAGAGGTGCTGCCTTTTCACCGGCCCCTCAGATAACTCAACCCTTCTTCCCTTTGATGTTCAGAGAGGTCAAACTCAGAGGGAGTTGGCATCGGGATGTCTCAGATCCCCCGCATCTCTTGCAACCACATGGCAGGCATCCTGCTTAGTGACATTTGTACTTCCAGATGATATTTTCAGATCTCGCCAGCTTCCCAAACTCTGTAAACTGCACCAGGCGAGACGATTTGGTTCATAGTGAGAGCAGGTTTCTGTAGGTTTCGTAACCTCTGCACTGGGAGAGCTGATACGTGTCACAGGCCCCTGAGGAGCATCTGGTCCTCCTGGCCAGATCTAAGACTGAGATTCATTCCTGGTGTTTTTTACAGAGACATCTCTCTTTGCCAGTCACTTAGGCAACAACTTCTTGTCTCCAAACAGATGCCTCCAATCTGAATTTCACTTGCATACGCGCGTTTATTATCCTCAGCAGCACATTTTGATTTGGGCACCAGGACTCTCAGCAGCTTCTGTCTTACCCATCACTCTTAAAGCGCTCCTGTTCCCGTCCAAGAGCAAGCAGGGCTGGGATCCTGCCATCGATATGAAATGTGTTTAATGCAAAGAAACAAAAATAATTTCTCTGATATGTGGTAACAGTAGATTGGCGGTTTGCAAGGAAAGTCATCAACAAGTAATTCTTCTGGTGGCAGTTTATTTAAATCAACTGTGCACTGATTTATTTGCTCGGCTCTAATTACTGAGGGAAAAAATGACTGAAAGTCTGGTATTAGCAAAATCCCTCTGCTCGTAATTACCACCAGGCGCATGGCTCGTGTTTCACAGCGCACCACAACACAGGCCCAGCCCCTGCACAGGAGAACCTCAGCATTTAATTAAGGGCAGATAAAACTGGTATCTGCCTTTTTCCGTGCTGGTTCTCACACAAAGCCAGCTTAGGAGAGGCAGGAGAGTCTGTGCACTGAACATCTCCTCCAAAAAGCTGAGCACACCTAACACAAAGCTATTCTCCTTTTCTCTTTTTACCCCACGTTATTTGGGAAGAACTGCATTTGCTTGGCAGCTCCGGCATGTCAGATGGAGATGCTGGAACATCAGGGGTGGCAGCAACTCTCAGACAAAGCGTCATCAGCCGGGCGCTGGTGGCAGCAGGAGGAGCTGGAGCTGCTGCCCACCCACCATCCCTGGGGTGAGGTGCCTTGTGCTGCTGCCCAGGACCCCCGGGGCTCCTGGTCTGAGGAAAACAAAATAGTCTTGGGTGTTGTGGAGCCCAAAACACCTTTCCTTTTTCCTTTCCTTTC
>WEIS01018964.1:0-10149 GCA_013389965.1 Todus mexicanus | reverse complement strand
TCCATTAAATGAAATCAAGAAGTTTATTATTCAGCCTGTGATAAATACAAAAGTAATAACAGATTTCAGCATTCACCATAAATTCGTTGTGAAACTGGTATAAAGAAAACATTTTATAGCTTCAAGAAGTACGTCACTCTTCCAGCCCAGTGGTAACAAGAGTAAATACAGCTCAGAATCATATTATCCAATGTGCAAAACAAAGAATTCTTTCATAAACTTGCCTAATTAGTCCAACTAATGTACATGGTAAAAGTCTAGGCATTAGCCAGAAATACATGTACTATTATACTCTAAGAACGACAGGATTTTTTTTTTTTTAAAGGAAACCTGTCATGAGATTTTGCCATTGCCATTTGGTTTTTATTTTGAAAAGACTGAAAACAAAAGCTCTATCCTTTTGTCATTTACATACTTGATTACTGTTGACTTTCCATTAAGCAAATGGAGATATTTACAGGAGTAGGCAGGATATCAGAAGCCGATCGCTCTAGTTCCAGTTAAAACATGTTTGTCATTGTGTGAATGAGTGCAATCAATTGTGGAGCTCAAATGGGTAATTATATTCCAACTTATGAAACTGAAACCTTCAGTGAGACCAATATCTAATAAGAAATCCGTGAATAGTGCTTCCATTAATACAATCATAGTAACTATGCGGATGGGTGCTTTTCTATCCTGCTCGCAGGCTCAATAAGCATATACTCCTGAAACTCAGTATGGGCTTGGTAACAGAGCGTGAGCCCAAACTTTGCGAAGAGCCACAATAGTTTACTGTCTCAGAAATGCTCAGGTTGTGGGCTAGGTCCATTCCTGCTCAGAAGAAGCTCCTGTTTTGCTCCAACTGGAGTGCAGTGAGGCATCAGCTTCCTCAGTCAGCCAGGAGACCCCTTCTAACCTTCTCCCAGTGTCACACTGATGTTGCAGTGCTTGCAGTGCCCATTTCTCACAGGCATTATTTTGGAATGGATACCAAAGATGTTCTTTACTGACAGCATCCTTCTTATCTGTGGCTATATGCTGGTTTCCTGACTCTCATCAGGGTTTCATTGACAGTCATGAGGACAAGCTGTCCTCTTAAAGTACTGGGACAAGAAGAGGGCTATTTGGGACCAAAGATGACCTGGCAAATTTCCTTTCAAGAATTCCATTTCACCTAAAAAGATCAAAGACGTTTTTCTTTCTGTCAATGTTTAGAGGGTAGCACACTGGCATTCTTCTTGACTCTCATCTTTCTGCATGAATTTGTGGGTAGATTAAGCCACTGCAGCTCTCTTAAGAAAAATACATCCCCAGGAGCCTCAGACTGCGTGGTCTTAGCATCACTTTTCATATCTCTCTAAGGTAGAATTCCAAGCAAAGCCACAGTGACCTGTCTGGTTACTAGTTTCATATACTTCTTTATAGCCTATGAAGCCAGACACAGTTATTGGTCTTGGCCACCTCTTCCTGCATCTTACAAGACATGCTACTCAAATGCTGTTCCTAAACCCTGTGGCTGACTCTTCTCCCTTGTACAGTCTGCCAGCTTGAATCAATGAAGATGAGGAAAACTAAAGTCAAGCTGTTTAGTCAACAGATGAATATCAATTTAACATCTTATTCTTGAAGACTTGGAGGCAAATAATTAGCCCTTATGGAACTGTTCTTCCAAACATCCTCTGTGCAGCTTGATGTATAAAATCACTTGATGTGATCAGTTTAACATATGAAAATATTGTAGAGTTTAACTCAAGGGAGTTGTTGCATCTCGTAAGTTATAAAATCCTCCCTGTATTTCTAAGTCCACATAAGATTGTAGTATTAGAATCAGAGCTCATGGTAGGATGCGTAACAGATAAATAATTTAACAAAGTACCATTTTACGTACATGGAACATGATCAGCAACATTTCGAATAAACTACCAGAAGCAGCAATAGTAATAACAATCATTTCAGGCAGGTAACAAAAATAGGGGGAAGAATAAAATAAATCTGCTAGCTTTAAAATGTTCCAGGCATGGACTAGACACAGACTTTGGTCTCCTTTCATGTTATAATTTTCCGATTTTGCTTTCTCTGAGAGACTAAAGCATATATTCAATCAAACTCACTGCACTAAATCTGCTATGTGGTTTATCTTGAGCTTTAACTTCAAAGTGTTTTTACCTATTAAGAAAGTGATTGTTCCACTGTAATTGAAAGAGGAAGAAACTATTTTCAGAGTATGAAGATAACCAAACTGTTTTACTATAACATGACATACATGTTATAATTTATAGGTATTGGCTCAGGTTCTCCTTCTGCTTACCTGGTCTGGAGCACTTTTCTCATATGCATGTGACCTTCAAATGGTGGAAAAAACCCTTTTTAGAAGGAGGACAGACTTGCATTATTACTGAAGGAAAAGAATCCATAGATATGGTGGTGTGATTCAGAGGTTACACTCAGTTTTTGCCTTTTATGTGATGTAAGACACCCATCCATAACTCTTGCAGTTCATGAGGATGCCGGAAATTATCTCAACATGGGTGTCGAGAAGAGAAGAATGGCAGGTTGAAATGGAGCAAATAGTTAAGTTCATCTAACTGAAATTTTAACTTATATTCTACTTGACTTTTCATGGGTTTATTGTATTACCTGAATAGGTAGCAAATTGTATTTCAAGTCATTTTAGAACATCTGATGACCTCTGTTCGTGCAAGTGGTGAATCCAGAGGTTAGAGTTGGCGTATTCCAGCTTATTTCAGCATTGCATTGTCATTGGCAAAATACGCTGCAGACACAGCACATAGGTGGTAGAGAACCTTTGGCGTGTAAAATGGAATTCCTAGTTTAAGAATAGGGAGCGGGTTGTTTTTCTTTTAGAAAAGGGCTTTATGCCTTCAAAACAGCTCTCATTAGAATAGGTGTGATTGACTATGAGCCTCTTTCATTATTTTTCTCTAGTTCTCCTATAGGCAAAGATCAATTGATGTCGCACTTACCTGTTTAAAAGTCATGAGAACATCTCTACTGATTGCAGCCAGAATTACAGCCTGCCACAAACCACCTTGTATTCAGGACTGTAATGGTTAGTCAAAATCACGCGCTAATTCTAGCACATGCTGAACTCAGGCTTCTCAAAACACTTTGTAAGGTAACAAAGAAAGAAACTTGAAAAGCATGGGATTTTCAAATCCAGTCTGATCCACCTAGAAATGCTTACGTCTGCTCTACAAGCTGAAAAGTAAAAGAGTTTATGAATAACCGTGGCGCGGCAATGTTTAAAATATTGCTCTATTTCCCCCTTTTGAATAAGGAGAAAATCTTTGTCAGATATGGTTGTGGTAGGTGTTAGCTGCTTAGTAATGCTAAACTGTAGAATTTTGTGATAGAGGACAAAAACTCCTAGAGTGTGTATGAATTGCCAGTAATGTTTGGGTGACCTAAAGTTTAACAGCTTTAGCACTAGCTCTGTAAATGAAGGAAAAGTAAAACAAAAAATACCTCAGACTGTGCAGTAGCTGCCAAAGCAGCAGAACTCGGGTTATTTCAGGAGGGTTTTTCAAGTTGTTAAAGTTATTTTTGTACTGAACATTAATTCTCATGCAAATGAACATTACAAACCACTCCACATAGAGAGAAAATGACGTTGGTGTAAAAACTCTTCTCATGGTGTGGCTGCTGTCACCGGGAACCTGAGACGATGTGGGCAGGTTAAGCAAAACCAAACTGACTTTTGGTTAATGCTAACAAACATTACAATGTAATTATGGAGCTATTCTAGACAATAGCTGATACGCAGCTGATTTTAAAAACGCGTTGAAGAACTTGTGGATTGTCTTCTCATGTTGAAACTCATTATAAAGTCAAGTGGTAGGAGGTCATCCAAAATGTTTTCTAGCAAAGTCCGTTGATAGCGCAGCATTAACTGCTGAGAAATAGGAAATAAGTTTAAAGTGACAACATTCTCTAGAACAGGAAGAAAAATAAATTCTCTTTGTGCAGCTCCACAGCAACAGAGGGCTTCATCCCGAGATGTTGCAAGCCCACTTGGTCAGGGTCAGGCCCAGAGGTGCTCAGCTCCCAGCTTTCCCGCCTGCTCATACTCTGATATTGCACCACAGAGAAGTACTGAACCCAATCTATCGCATAGTTGCGGTTGTTGAGCAGAGATGCATTTCAAAGTGTTTTGGGTCGTTTGGTGGCCATGCTATACTATGCTAGGCAGATTTTATAGACTATTAAATAAAAATAAGAACCATGTCTCGCCATCAAAGAATTTTCCCTCCTGCCTCTAGGATACCACACAGAAACTCTGCTCCTTTTCTGTGAGACCTCAGGAGGGCACCAGGTGTGTAGAGAGGCAGCTCTAGATATGAGCAAACAGCTGAGGAGGAAAAAAAGAGTTCTTTTTAAAATTAGGTACAGCTTCAATGGTTTTATATTGTCCTTTTTCTCACCAGGAATCTGGCCGTAATACTGTACATGACCTCTGAAGTTTCTGGCATGTGTTGCAGGTGATAAAGTCTCAGTTGAGGTTATGAAAAATTATTTTAGACCCTACTATAAGTGTATGTGACTATTCTAATTAGATAGATGTTAAATTATATTTCACATTTAGGTGGTTAATATGAAAACTATCATTAAGGAACATTCCTTCGTGTTCTAAGTGAATGATTGAGTGTGTCATTAATTTATTTCATGGCAGGAACGTGACTGGGGAAGAAATTCTAGGTGACTGCTTGGATAGTAAGTATAGAGATGTAAGATTTGATTGACAATCAAAATCTCTGTTAACCAGAAAGAACTGAAGAAAGAGTCTAATCACTGACAGAGAAAACCCATTTGCTTCAACATATTAAACAAATGTTTCTTTGTTATAAAAAGGAACATTTTGTTGATTTCTAAAGTATTCAAAATAACAGTTTTAGAGAATCTAATGGATTTTTATATTTANATACATCAAACAATGTTGAAACATGAAAACCTTGTCATATCGTAACCTCAGTTCAGAGAAGAATTATATCTTTTTTATCTCCGTAATGAAGATGTACTGAACACTGAGCTTTTCTGAAGTACTGTGGAAACACTTTTTAATCCCTCCCTTCCCCCCAAATAATAATGATTTTTAAAAGGCTGAAATATTAGCTACATTTTCCTCTGAAAGTGGAACAGAGTCCACCTGTTGTGGTTTAAGGGTTAAAAGGGGAACAGGTTCTGACCTCAGAACCCTGTGTGCTCAGAGGGTCATGTATTCCCTTCCTTTTGCTGCCTTCCCCTATTTAAAGGGGGCAGGAAGCTCTGTCGGCCCTTGTCCCTTCCTGCGCGTGCATTGTGCTGGTGTTGCTGGAACCTCATCCCAGGGGTGGTGTGGCCACATCCACATGTTGTGGGAAAAATCCATCACCACTTGAGATCAGGTTTTGTATAAGTCTATATATATATATATCCCTTCCCTCAACCTTTCTGTATATCCCTGTATCCCTTAATATCTTTTGTTATCTGTTAAAATTACCTTCTTAACTTCCAATTCTGTGCAAGCCCCTTTGTTTACCTGTTGCTCCCTCTGCCTATCTTTTCCCTGAGGGGAGAGAGGGAGGCAGAGAGAGGGGCAAAATCAAATCTGTCCTGTGGGGTTTGCCCCTGAAAACCCCGAAACGTAGACACGGCCAAATACTATCTGGCAATGCCAAGACCATATGAAAAGCTAAAAATCTGATTATCAAACCGAACTGTTTATTTTTGATGTCTGAGTGGTTTTGGGATTACTGACGAGAACTAAATGCATACAAACTCTGTCACATAATTCTGACTCTGCAGTTAGAATACTCTATTGCTCTTAGAAAACTTGCATTTCTTGTTGTATCCAGCAGTGATTTTAATTTAATTTTTCCAGTGGAGCACTGTTCCAGCTCAGGAATTGTAATGTCCTGGCAGTACACGAGGCTTACATGAGAGAAAGGAAATAAAATTTTTTAAAAAGTTAAAAAAAAAGTTTAGTAATTTTCTGTTAGGAAGTTAGTTTCTCTTTGAGATTAACACTACTGTGCAGCTCTGATTAATTTAGGGATGACTCCTCTGCAGACTGTGAAGTGTTTCTGATTCAAATTGGTATCAGGGAGAGCAGACCTGTATCTCTTATGTTGGTGAAAGTTGAGGATAAAAGCTTTCAAAAATGGTTTTAAGAATTTACACTATAGTGAAGTATAACAAAGATAATACAAGTTTTAAAGACCATCTTCTAGCTGAGGTTTCCTTAAGATGTGTCAAAAAAGCCAAGAGCTTGAAATAAGCTACGAAAATATATAATGGTGCAATGTATGCATTAGTGATGACTCTTCTGATGCGTAGTTGCACTGGCCACTATATAGAAACTGTGGGCTAGGAGTGATATCTTTGTGCAATAAATTGAAGTGTCATGGACAACAAGCATAATGAACATTTGCACTGAGAGAAATCTGCTGTGTGCCAGGGGTCAGCACAACTTAGTCACCCCTTAATTCCCACGTATGCGCTGCTTTGAATGCCGAGGTGATCCCCAGTCCTTGTGCTAATATAGCACCCATGGGGATACCCCCTGCCCTCTGATCCAGGGGCTTGTTACAGCAGGTCTGTCTGCCAAAAGAGTCTAAAAGTCTGTCCCGGTGCCTGGCCAACAGTACAGCCTAAGCTTAGTTTTCAGCTGCAGAACTAAAATGGTTTAAGAGTGATGTAAGTTGTGCTGAGCAGGGTGAAGGGGATTTTTCTTACTCTAAACTTGAGTTCTACTATCTGGCCACCAGTCAGAAGATGCGCTGGTATGGATTTAAATGTCATCTGCTGCACTGATGACGATATTGTAATCACTCTATAACTTCTTAGCACCTCTGAAATCTTGTCAATGAAGAGCTGGAGGAGGAGTCAGGAGGATCTGGAACTAGCTCCCCATCTGTACCTGGTTCAGCAGGAAGGAAAAGCCATGGGGGAGCAGGCAAAGTCTGTATATTCTTATAAGTGCAACTCTGGCTTTCTTAATGCCTTTAGAGGACCCCTCAATGCACAGCTGATCCTGTGAGCAATGCCAGAGGCCGGGCAGGTCCCATGCCTTGCTTGTGGCCGAAAAGTGCTTAATACTTGGGGCTGGATGGCTCTGACGTACGATAGTGTTTCAAAGTGTTCACCTGGTATGAAATTATCATAATGAAGTCCTCAAGAGAAAGTTCATTAGAATACTGCTCAGCTGCTGTCAACAATACTCCACCAAGTGTAATTATGTTTCTCTAGGACTTTTACTATGTAATTATGCATCTGGCATAAACTGTGTTATATTTGCACAATATTGAGAGATGCATTTTAGTGTGTTGAGTGTTTGAACTTAATTTGAGCAACTTTCTCTTTGAACAGTTCAGTAGTAGTGTGAGTAAATTAGAGCTGTTAATAAAACAAAACCAATCAAAACTCAGGGTAGATTTGAAATGCACGAATGCAAATATTTGATCAAGGTTCACATTGCTGCTTACAGGAGGGATACACTACCAAAATGATCGCTGCAGTGTGTAAAACTATTGCAAGATGATAATCTAGATATAAGACCATAGATGAAAAATTAGTGCTAAAATCCTCAGAACCTCCCTGGAAGACTTGAGAATATGTTAATTCTACAGAGAGCACATCAACAATCAGAAGAATAATAGGCTGCAATAGGAGAGGCCTTGCAGGCTGGCAAAAGAAAAATAAAATTGCAGCAACAGGTTGGAAACATGAACACTCTCACGACTTGTGTCAAGCTTTTACTGAGACACAGAGGTAGCACTGGTAGGAAAAAACCTGAAGTTCAGAAAACAGAATGGATAAACTCCTTTGAACTATTTCAAACTACAGTTTTGACTTGTAAGTGAATTTCTCAAATCAGCTGTAGGAAAGTATTAGTTTAAAATACATTGTGCATCTAGGATTGTACTCTGTACTACTTCAGCAAGATCATACTTGCAGATGAGGGAAAGGGGCAAATATCATTAAAATCCACAGTCACAGGAGCTTCTGAACAATAATGTAAAGCTCTGGCATTGTACTGAGCAAAAAAATCCCAGTCTTTAAGGGGACAGACCCAAACTGCTTTGAGACATTTTATGGTTTATGTATATTGCAGATACAAATGATTCTGAATTAGTTTCTGGTGGTTTCAGAAGGTCCCTGAACCAAACCACAATATTTATCAGGCACCACTGACTTGAAGCTGCTTTTTAGCATGGAAGACTTCATTCAGTTTGGCTAATGAGTATCTTGAACTTGTCTTGATCTTGAAGGTGATGGCTTATTTTATCCAAAACTTCCACCACTCAGTGGTACCTTGTCTGATCTGAAAGAACGTTCCCTGGTACCAATACATTTGTTACCAGAAATAATTTCCTCCTCTAACATTGGACAATAGTACTGCCTGATGTGTTTATGTTCCAGACAGAGAAAAAAATAATCAAAATCCATATGTATTGCTCAAAACTTCATATTTAAAGTCAAATCACAACAACATCTGGTTAAATGCATAGGGTGGTAAATAAAACAAGGGTTCAGCATCAACTCCAGCCATCAGAATATCTAATCACCTTAGCAGATGAATGGATTAATTGAACACTGCATAAACCACTGAACATTTTCTTCTGTTAATCATTCACTGATTCACCTTGAGGGTAGGATAAGTGGTGGATTAACCTAAACTTAATTTGTTCCTTCTTAGGCCCCATATTTGGAAAGAGCCTTACTTTATTCACTCAGTGATTTGCTCACTGGCTGCATGGACTGACACCTTCTCCTTCCAAAGGACTGACAGCTTTTCAGAATTTATAAAAGCATCTGCTGTGTTGTATAGATCCCTATATGCTGGGGGTATTAACATGTCTAATTATTTCATGACAGTAAACTCACTTTATAGTTTGCCCTTTGATGTCAGACTTCTTAAAAATAACACAGTTACATAGTACCGGCTGAAACTTGGGAATAAACATTTGCAAAAATCTTTCTGGCGATGTATTGCTTCAGCTAAAAGAGAAAGTACAACATTAGTATCTTTGGAGGTAGTTTCCAGAAACCTGTTCAGCGGAATTAGCAGAGTGCCGCAGCTGGCTGTCTTATCTCGTTTTACAAAACAGTGACTTTGTCATTTGCTGTAGTAGCCAAAGCAAATAAATATTGGTCATGCTGTGGAACACTAGGGTTTAAAGTCACTGAAACTCAGTACGGTGAGTTCCAGAAGATATTCCAACCAATTTCCATGGAATATATGTAATGCCAAGGATAAAGTCCTGGGGGTTTTAATCACTGGAGATCTATAAAGCGTACTGGATGTTCAGGAAGTCCTGTAGCCTGTCTGAGCTTCTAGGAGCAGCAGATTTCATAACCCGTATCTCTGAGAGAATTTGTGCGTGTCTTTGGGTAAGCAAAGGATTCAACTGACATCACTTCGCCTTATCTGATGTATTTTTGAAGCTACCATTTCAAGGAGATTTGCCATCATTGACAAAGACTGGTCAATAAATAAACCACATTATACTATTTCATTCACATTGTAATTAAGTGTATCACCTAAGCATGTATGATCAGTTATCTAGTCTGTGCTTTCACTAGAAATCCCAGTTGATCCCTTCTTTTATGAAAAAATAACCCGTGGCTGAACCTTTTTCTTTTGAAAGTTGTAAATTAAAATCAGTGGACCCTGTTAAGTGCACCTTCACAAATTAATATGAAATATAGTGCTTTTTCATAGGGTTTGAGGACCAGATTTAAAAGCATATTGGTGTTTGTGCACAGCAGGCAATAATGATCCATTATCCTGCAAGCAGAGGAGCTAGCAGCAACACATAAATAAGAAGCAATTGGACCATCTGCTTTGATTTCTGTAGCATCCCCAGAGGATGTGAGCAGGAGCTGACACTTCTCTCCATCTGCCCTTACGTTATCAATTACAGTTAAATTATGCTGCATGCTACAAGCCTGGCAGATATGGATTGTAGATCGTGGCACCTGAAAAATATAGAAGAAAATACATATGTTGCAAGCCAGCTGTTTATTTACAAGTTCTTGACGTTTTTCCTCACTTTCTTTGATGCCTTTTTTCTAAAGCTTCTAAGAGACATCTCTGCTTAGTGTGAAATAATTAGGTGTAACAGTATAGCAGCGTGCACAAAATATTCCACTTCCCTGTTTTATGGT
>WEIS01018963.1:0-13841 GCA_013389965.1 Todus mexicanus | reverse complement strand
AAAAAAAAAAAAAAGGGTATAAAGCATCCACAAATGAGTTCAGAAAGCACCCAATTTCTGTCCCAAGCATCCAAGCATGAAGTTCTGCAACAGCCTTTCATAAGATCAGTGAGGAGAGGGGAAACATAAGCTAGTGTTAACACAGGGCTTAGTTTATTTATAAAGGAGGTGATACAACACAGTGGCCTGAGAACTAGACTTGGACTTGCAAGGTGTCTTCCAAAACAGAAAATTACAATGGGGAGAAAAATTCAAGCCCATAAGCACATGCAATTGAATTGCGCTATACTTCTGCTCTTTGCCTAGCGAGGGGCGGGAGGGAGGGGGGGAGATACAGACAGCAATAACAAATCCTCACTGTAGATAAAAGCCCACAATGAACTGGAGGAAGAAAAGAATTGTCAATTCCCTGTATTTTGCAGTGCCTCTTTGTTTGGATTAGTCATAAACTGCATCAATAATCTCATTGGAGAAAAGTCACTATTTCAGCGTGCTCTTCCTGCTCATTCAGCGGTGGGGGACATTTTGCCTCACTGCTATTGATTAAGCCATGCGGTATCGGCACTGCTCTTTAACCGGTAAGTACAGCTTATCAGATTCCTGGGAGCCAGCCGACAGCTACGGAGTGAGGTTAAGAGCTGTCATCTCTAGTGAGCATAAGAACATAGAAAACTTGAGCCATATTTCTGTTTACCAGGGCGGTGTGCAAAAGCTAACTAATGTTTACAGTAGAACAGAGGTGGATGATGGATAGAGATTCAGCTAATTCTGGTATTTTTTTCTTCTCAGGGCTTTATATAGTCATTTAAATATTCAATGCTTTTCATGTAAAGGCAGCAGCTATAGCAAAGCTATAAAGTGTAAGATAGCTTCCTATCTGGGGCAAAATGTTTACATTTCATTAGTTTCATTTTTTCTGTTGTCTTATTTTCAGTTGTTCTATTTCTTCTGCCCAATCATCTTCTGACTGATCTGGGTAACTGAATGAGTAATAACTGGCAAGATCATTTTCACAGTGGAAACACTGTGATGAGCAACTGTATCGAGGAATTTGTTCTAATCAGAACAAACAAATGAGGGCAAGAGCTCATAGCCTCCCATGTCACGACACAAGCCCTGTTAATGAGAGTTGGGCTTGCCAGCTTCTGCCAAGACCCCTTAGCTGGAAGGCAGATTGCTTCAGCTTCCCTTCTGAAAACACATTCCATTGCCACAGTTCAGAAAAGAGGATCTGGCAAGACGTGCTTAAGACTGAATAAAACCACCCATAGCCACACTCCAAAAGCGAAAAAGAAAAACAAGTTGAAGCAGCATCAGGAGGCAGATTGGCCTGTGCAACAGAGTCACTCCGAGGCAAGACAGACCTAATGAGCCATCTCCCGCTGGTGTGCATGAGCAGGCACCCACTGTGCCGGAAAAAGCACTCTGCTCCAACTGCGCACAGCTCTGCAGCATCCACTGCAGCGCTGCGAGCAGATGAAGGTAGAACGTCAAACTGCCCCTGGATACTGCCTTGGCCATGATGGTTAATGCACGAGCAAGCCCATCTGTACCCCACGATGAAAAGCAGCCAAGAAAAGAGAGTAGCATTATTAGAGAGGCACCCACCGGCTGGTGGAAGCTCATACTCTACTTCCAGCACTACCCTTTCGCCCACATTTTTCAGCAGGCTTATGATCTCGTCATGCCGCAGCTTGGTCAGGTTAATGCCATTTACTGACTTGATGTAATCCCCGACGTTCAGCTGGTCACTTCTGCAAATAAAGAAAAAAACAAACACCAAACCACAAAGCAGTAGTAGCACGAAGTCTCTGCTACTCTCAGCCAGGATGCACCTGCCAAACCTTTGGTAACCTTTCTGAACAAGCCACCAACATTTGGCTGATCAGGGCTGTCTAATTGCACTTGCCTGTTACCAGAGGGAAGTGCTAAAATCAAAACCATCTATCTTTCCCAGTGGCAAGTGCTCAGGTCTGTACACACAGCAACGATTGTGGTTTACGCATTCACAACCTCTCTTTGTTGCTCAGTTCCCATTCATGTAGAGCAATCAGTCAAAGAGAAGCACACCAAGAGCTGTCTGATAAAAATAAAAAATCCAGGGGAGAAAAAGAAAACATTTTTCCTTTTGCCTATTTTCTGCAAAATTGTTCCATTACTCCTTCCCTTTCTCTGCTTCTTGGAGCCTTTCCTCTCCTGTTCCTTTTTCCGAGCCAATAATGTTACTTAGATATTCAGTATTCAGCACAGATACAATATTAAACCACTTAGCTTGATCAAGATGTATTGTACCACGCAGCTCTCCTGACAAGGCTGCCTAATTTCACAGAATCCCAAATATCCCTACACAAAATTTCAGAGCATAATTGCACAGAACATGGGAAAAAACTCAAAATAGAAGGCGTTTTACTTACTGAAGCAACAACTTTGCATTCTGGGGCACTTAAAAATAAAGGGAGTCAGGTGCCAACTATTTTAATTATGATCATATTCATTCAGTAGCTAGAACATGTAACTATTCCTCTTCATTTTTACTGTGCTCTCTGCACCCCATTTCCATTTCTCACCTTGCAGCCAGTCCTCCCGGCCTCAGATTGGAGACTCTTGGCTTTCCATCTTTGTCTGTGCCACCCGAAATGGTTAACCCCAGGGTGCTTCCTTCCTTCTTAATCAGCTCCACGATGGTGACCCCTCTGAACTCTTCTGAAAGATCAGGAATAAAGGTAAACATCTGAGTGGAAGGTACACTTCTCTCAATCTCAAGGACACCCTTTTCCTAGAAGTAGTGGGAGAGGAGACCTGGGATGATTTCATTTATTTAGCTTCCATTTATTTAAAATGAAGTTGTGAAACAGAAGTGTGTCCTGGTGGACCCACAGCAGGGGACTGGGAGGGAAAGCATTTACATGGAGGTCTCTCAGGCAAGGCCAAGCAGGACAAAGCAGAGTTTTGTGAGCAGATAGAAACTTAGTGTTTCAAGGTGCTGGAGGCAGTGGAAGGACTCAGAATCAGGGTGACGGGACTGGAGCAGTGGTCCAGGAAATTACATTTGATATGGAGTAGAGTGAGCATTAGGAAAGCTGCATGTCAGGCAGTCACAGTTACCAGGTAGGAGGATGCTGTGGACCTGCAGCAGCTGCCTGGATCGACAGAACAGGGTGGCTCTTAAAATATTGTGATTTTTAAAATATCACAAGACATCAATACAGTAGTGAGATAAAGAATATAATGTGGAGAGGGGTGGGATCCTGAAGTCATCAGGGGAAGGAGGGGGTGGCATGACCTTCATTCATTCACAGCAGTTTCCCCACTCAGCTGCACCCAGCCTAAGTCAATGTTCCTCCGTATTACTGACATTATCTACAGCTAGAATTGAAGACATGAGTCACTTTTACAACATAACTGGTTACACATGTGCCGCCACCTACAACATGTACAGCAAAGTCAGGCTTAGGGGATGCACGCCCCATGCCTGCTGTATCAGTACTCTTTCTCTGTTCGCTGGAGACAGCGTACATTTTACCTTCCTTTAGTTCAGGACAACACTCTTTTTTGTCCAACACCTATAGATAATACCAACCTGATGCCAGTTTTGACCCCATTACAGATGTGATAGCATTACATCTAGGTTTTACAAAAATAAGTTCCCCAAATTATTCCAACTTCTGGAATGGACATGGAGGAGGGGAGCAAGTTCACTGGAGAGTCAGCACCAGCCCAAGGAAAAAGGCAGCTCCGCATTAATCCGCATGACAGCACTCACACTCTTTGCTCAAAGGGCAAATAAGATGACTTTCGTGCCTTGCCAGAGCCTCATCTAAGAAGCTTTTGCAGAATTTGTCTACAGCATGATCCATCTACCTCCACTATCTCTGGTGTACTGAAATCTCCCATGATCTTACAGGAGGAAAACGGTCTTGCTCACACAGAGAGCCTTTCTCCAAGGCCATGCAGGAGGAGAAAGCGGTGATGGGCATTGGCAACACGGAGCGGTCCCATAGCTGCGGACTAAAAAACCTACTCTGCAAATGGCCAAGGAGTTTGTTTGTAGAGCAAAGCCCACCAGGCTTAAACGAGATGCTCTATTTGGAGAGGGAACACATGAAACCTCTTGTACACTATGTTTTCCAGAGCAAGGCAGGGGCCGTGCTGGTCCATCCTCTTTCGCTGGGAGAAAACACAGTTTCATTTGGCACTGTGGTGTCTCATCTATAGCACTTTGCTCCTTGTGCAATGCCACCACAATACCAGAAATTACACCTCACTTTGAGTCCTGCCACGCACTACCCATTTTATAAAGCGCTTCCAAGAATAATCTGTTCACCTGATTAACACAAGTGCGGAACCTCTTTGCAATCTAGCACCAGCCTGGAAGCATTTAGGAACCGCTGGGCACCCGTTTAATGTGGCACTGGCAGCTTGTTGTAAAACACAAGGTCCATAATGCTTCTTCTCTTTAAACTCAGTTTTGATCCCTTGCCAACTACAGTAACTTAAATTTTCAATTCACCAACCCAGGATTCCAGGGGCTGACAGAAATTTTGCAGGGGCTCCCCGTCGTGTTGGGAGGAACACCATCCGGCACTATCCTGCAGATTTCCTCTCAACTACAGACATGACTGATCAACACAGATGGTGTTGCAAGGGGAGATTATTAGCTCTTCAATGGGTTTAATTTTGATCCTTGATAAGTGTTTAAAATGAGAACTCCCAGAGCGCAATTACCCATTGTCATGGGTTCAAGGAGAAATCACTGCTCTGAAAAAAGACAAGTCCCTGAGATCAATCTATCAAGGTAAGCAACAAGGCATTTTGACCAACGCCTCTATAAATCTACTGCTGCTATCACAAACACACATAGATGCGTAAAACAGAGCTAGTTAAGCAGGATCTAATCCTTCAAGACGTAGTCTTTAAGTGCCGTATGAGAGCAGACTTGGTTTTCATTGATTGGCATATGTGCTTAGATTTTACTGCTCAAAGCATCCCAGGGCAGGAAGCGCGCACCTGAGTTTTGCCCTCCCCATAGAGATGTCTTGAGCTGGAGTTGTTGGACATACTGGCTTTTATGAGCAGGCAGTTAGCCTCTCTCCATCAGGGCTGTGGTACAGTGGCAACATGTTGCAGAAGCCCCAGAGGATGCAGAATATCCTCTAGAAAAATTGCTGGATGGAGCAATAGCAAATATCCTCTCCAGCCCCTACAACACACTAAACCAAACCTGTGACTGGGTCGTTAACAGCCAGAAGTCAAAATCAAGACCTGGGTTTTATTAGGAAGTAGATAAGCTGCCCAGAGCAGCCCATCCAAACCTGCTGGCACACCACTGACAGACAAAGCCCAGCACCAACTGAGGCAGATATACCACCACTTTTCCACTCCCTGTTCAGGTCCTGGGGGTGTTTCTGCCTGGGAAGGTTTATCTCACACAAAAGTCTGCTGTGACTGATTAAATATCAAAACAAACTTAGTCATATGTGGGAAATACAAAGCTTTCCAGACACTGCCAGATTCCCTCCCTACCCAGCGAGTTCAGATATGGCAGTGCTTCTTCCCTCTCTCCTTTGTTGCTGCTTTCCTCTTTGTGGGTGTCAGCCCAGCACAGGAACCAGTCCTTTCCCAGCTGCCCGTAGCCACCACCACCAAGAACGCTATGCCAGACTGTGACTGTACCAGTAACATACTCAATGAGTTACCATCGTCTCTACCCTCCTGCAAAAGCTTTGCTGATGATGCACCAAAATGGGTGGGTTTGGGGATATCTATTTTAGGGGTAGTCAGGTAAAATGCATGCCCTGATCTTTTGGAGCAGGAGCTGATCCCCTCCTTTACCTGGGATGCTTTGCCTCCTGGAGACCAGGGCTCCATCCATCCCACCAGAGTCCTTGCTCCCCTTCGAGTAAGGGCCATCATCTGTGAGCAGAGCAAAAACAGAAGCTGAAATTAGCACCGAAAGCAACAAAAAACAGAACCAGAGCACTTCAAAAAGTTTGTCCTGATGACACTGGAATTGGGATCACATCCATAACACAGAACATGGCCAAGAAAAAATATTACCAGCCCTGGCTTTGCACTGCGGCATGTGGGCTATCTTGCTTTTTAGAGAGGGACAGAAAGAAACAAGGAGACAATAATATTATCTGATTTATTTGTCTTGGAGCTAATCCGTTAGGAGAGAACAAAATTCCCTTACTCCTGTAATTATGTGGGACAGCTGAGGACAGAGAAAGCTGTGGCATTAGTCTCACAAGTCTTAAGCTTGTCATTATGCTTGTGAAGAAACTTACGGTCTTTGGAAATGGAGTTATACATCAGGACACTAACAGGGCACTAAATCACTATACTTGAACGAAATTGCCTATTCTTATACATCCCATTATTTCAAAGTCACATTTTCCTGCTGCTGTTCCAGCCACTGTACAACATAGAGAGCACCTTCTCTTAAGTGATTTAAGGAGAAAAAAAAAAAAAGGTCAGAGGAAAGAAAACTGTATTATGCACTGTAAATGCATTGTCCAGCATAAGCTGAAATTTAAATTTAGAGTATTTAAATATCTTTGCATTCTCCCTTTGGAAGACTTCTATATGGCACAGAGGTTGCTTGCAGAGAAGGGAATCTGCATGCTTCCACAGATTTCATTGCCATCCATCTGAAATATCTAGCTTTATGGCATTTCCTAAAAAGCTGGTGCTTTTTCAATCAATACTTTCAAGTAACCATGTAGTATCAAATAGCTCCCACTCTCAGTGACCACATTCCAGGATTGTCCTTCCCAGTTTTTCAATAGCTTTGAGCATTTAGAAGGATTGTCCTTCCCAGTTTTTCAATAGCTTTGAGCATTTAGAAGTCATATGTTACATCAAAAATACGGGTTACTGAAAACCTTCTCCATTTATTCCTGTTTGCAGCCTTTAAGCAACTTATATTTAAGTTACAGAGAAGTTTTTGTCTCACCATGTACAAAGGGAATGACTTTTGTCCAGTCCCTTTCCAGAGAGGGGTGTGTACATCGAGCAATCACAACTAGCGTTCAGTTTGCTGGCAGCTCACTTTCCCCACAAACCGAAAAATAATGGTGTAAGCTGAATCACATGGGTTACACTTAACTACTAGGAGGGGAATTTTGCTCAAGGGCTTGACCATTTTTTAAAAGTAAAATTAAATAAGGCTCCACCTAACGTAATTTAAAACAACAACCAAACAAAATTATCTAGTTTTAATTCTTGTGGCCCCAGCTGACGTAACTTCAGAAGTTAACAAAACTCAGTAAAAAGTTTTGGCTGACTCAAATTTGCACTTTCAAGAATAAAAAATTCCAGCTGAAAAATAAACACCATTTAGTTTCACAGACCAAATTTCGCAGCCCACAGAGGGATAATGTAGATATCCAGACCCTGGACTCTTCTCTTAAATTACTTTGAATGTTGTTCCACCACCACTAAATTGAAGATTTCTAATGAAGCAATAACTAGCACTTGGCACTAGACCATCCCCAAGCTATCCCATCAAAACACGTTGAACCTTGATACCGAAGCATCCGGGACCTCCCTCTGTGGGGGACAAAGCTCTGCCTTTCAAAAAATAAGGGGAAAAACAGGCAGAATAAACCAGCACTGCACAGACCGTGAAGATCTTGCAGTTATTACTCAATGCTGACTGTGCAAGCAGCAGCTCTTGGCTAGAGAATTACAGGAAGGACCAAGGCAAGCCACTGATTTCAGATAGGTGTTGGTACAGCCTCACATCAACTCTAAGAGCAGAAAGCTTGAAAATGAAATTTGCATTTTTAACAGAAATAGTTCATTAGGTGATGAGGTCAGGGTCAAGGTTAATCTGTGCTTAATGGCTCTGGAAAAATGAGATTGAAAGCTCTGGGAAAAAAAAAAGTTTCATTTACCTGGGACAGTTCAGCTTCAGCATCTAATTTTTTTAATTTTTTATTTTTTTAAAAAAAAAGCAAAGCCCCATGTCATATCTTCTCCAGTAGCTGTTTGATAGTGATAAGGAGTCAGAGCTTTCAATCTCTGCCACTATGGGACACGTTCATCTTAATTCATCTCTCTGGAAGGTTCTTCCCAATATCCTGCCTTACCCTCTCTCTGTCACCCCATGCCCTGCAGCACTGCAGAGTCAGAAAACAAGGATGGTTTGGGAGTATAAAGCAAAGTGGCAGGAAGCAGCAGGACAATGCTGATCCAACTACTCCCTCCCCACACCACTTCAGCCCAGCAGCTGCAACTTCCCTTTATTTCTTCCCCCAATGCAGCAGCACATTGGAAGAGGAAGCTTGAAATAGCAGCTCAGCATACCCAGCACGAGGTGCTTTTTCAGCACTAGAGGTAAGTCTGAAAAAGGCACCTGCAAAATACCCTGGGACATCCAGGACTGGAGCCTCTCAATGCCATTGGAACATCAGCATGCCTTTGGTCACACAGGACACTGCAGGTGGTGAGGACCACCCCAGCACACAGCCACCTTCCACATGAGAGCACTGCTGCCAGCTCTGCCCCCAGGTAACATGCTCAAGGCAGTAACCTTCTGCCGTGGATGGGATCCCTGCATTCCCAGGAAACCATGTAAGATGGCTCTAAGCCAACTTTGTAATCTGCTGGCAAAGTAAAGCAATCAAACCATCTGCTTCACATAAACACACCACCGCGGACCAGACAGCCACCAGCACCCTTCTGCACTTCATTTCCCCATGGCAACCCCAATCAATACTGACACGAACTCCCAGTTTGCTAACAGTTACCCTCCCTACCCCAACAGTTGTTGGTAAATGTGCCTTGGCTTCCATTTCAGCAAGGAACCAGGTTGCCCGTGCATTAAGAACAGATTCCACCACCAGCCAAGCAGCCAAGAGCAGCAACCCAAGCTACAGCCGCTGCTGGCAATTAGCAACACCCCCCCACATACACAGTCCCACGCTGCTTCCTTGACAGCCGTGTCAACTGGCAAATAATTAGCACCACGACTCCCCTTCCTCTATTGCTTCTCCTTTCCAAACTCAGTTGATTATGCAAAAAAATATGTTTGGTTTTTTTGCTCATTATCTGGCTAAAACGTTTGAACAGGAAAGGAAGCTGCCACACGCCGCCTTGCCGAAGTGTGAATTGGCATTTGCTTGCATTAGCATCCCTGCAGCGTGGCGCTTTGTTCATTTGCAGCCGATTTCCTGCTCTGCCACTCAAGTTGATATTAATGGAGTNAGAGCTTCTGAGTTCTTACCCCTACACACACAGCACTAAGGATAAAGAGGGAAGAAATGTAAGCTAATTATGGATACTTTTCAGGAACTTGCATCCAAATAAAAGAAAACTGGCAGTTTGAGCCTCTTCCACAGGACAAATCCCAGATGGGACTTGGGGCAGCACAGTGAGGCGCGGTTACTGCCCTGCAAAACTGCACAACCCCGCAGCACAAGCCCAACACGGGAACGTCATAACTGCAGGGGCGGCCCAGGTCGGACCTCCTGAGTAGAGCTCATAGCTCAGCCTCGGTAGGAAACCCTCTGTTTCCAGAAAAGCCCATAAGACAAAGCAGGAAGTCAAAGAGAAAACAAATAAAGCATCGAGGGGATATTTGAACCATTTCACTGCCAGCTCTTGCTTTACTCAGGCCACGGCTTTTTTTCCCCATTCCCCAGCTCAACATCTCACCACTGAACACACTGCCTAGAAAACCAGGCTCTCCAGCTGCAAGGCGCATTCATCTTCTCCTCCCTCCCTCAGTCATACTGGGAGATACCGGAGGGATGCTGGCAGCAGCAGGGAGAGCAAGGGCTGCCCAGAGGTTAGTCTCTCGATGATTAATTGGCATGGGGCTGTACAGCTGGAGCTCTGCTGCTTGCTTCAGACATGACATTTGGCACCTCAGCTCCAGCAATGGCCACAGGGCCACAGAAATGTCCTGTCACCTGCTCTGCCACCAGCACCACCACTTCTCCCTGCTTTTTCACCACTACCCCCTGCTTTAGGGAAGAAGACAAGAAAGGAGAGGAGCAAAAGTTGTCAATAATTGGAGTCCAGACAAAAAGGGAATAAACCAAATTAACCAAGGGCATGGGGAGAAGAGGATGTGTGCAATGTCCTCCCTGTCTGCCAGGCCCCACGTTCTGTCGTGGCAGTCACCAACATAATCTGCATTTTTTGTGGGGGGTCTTGTAGGTTTTTTGGATTAAGAACGACGGCACTGATAGAAGAGACAAGTTGCTTCATAAGCAACAGAACTTGGTCTCCCAAATTCCCATAGCTGTGTCTGGTGTGGATTATTTTAGGCCTAACAGTAAGGCTGGATTTACCTCCTCACCTGTGCTGAGGGTACAAATAGGAGTCTCTCTGCTAACCAAGATGCTTGTTTGCCCGTTAATCATCTAGCAGCCAGCTGGCAATTTGCAGGGTCAGCTGCCTGCACTTAAATCAATCCCAACTCCTAAGAAATCCATAACTTCCCTAAATCAGGGATCCCTAGGCTTCCAGAACAGCTAGACCCACTTGTTGCTCAAGTCACTGAGCCTTTACCAAGTATGACTCTGAGAAATCTCATCAGCCCCAGCTTTCACAGAGCCAGTGGAGATACCCTGGGCCAAATCCTCTCTCTGTAGCAACCAGCAGCAAAACTGATCTCAGTAACACCATGACTTTTCTTAGTCAATATTGGGGGATGGGAGCACAGGCACCAGGATCTCCTGACATCAGTTAGGTCTTGAGCCAACCTCTCTTAAAATAGAGAAGGAAATAAAAAAGCTTTCTCAGAAAGAGAGATTTAGGAGTTCATTATCCCTGCCTGAGAGGGGAGGAAAGGAAGGGGTTTCTTCATTTAGAAGAGATATTAGTCTATGTTATTAACAGAGATCACCTCTTAATGAAAATCGGCATTGGCTAAATAAGATTCTGTGACAATTAGGCTTGCTGTCTGCAAGTTGTTCAGATTCTTGGATTGCTTTGAGACAGTTCCTGCAGAGAAAGTGCATTAATCTTGTGGGAAGACCAAGAGGTAAAACCTCTCATGTGTTTAATGGAAAGAAGACAGTTGGAGACAGTTATTTTGCCATAGGGTAATTGCACTCCTTGTTTGGAGAAATGAATACTAAAACAGCGTTAGGAACCAAAAGCTTTCCAAGCTAACACAAGACAAGGGTTTTTTGCTAGAATAAAAGCACAACGTTGGAAGCAGAAACCCAAATGACTAAAACTAAGTGTGATTTGATCCATTTTGAGGAGAGTTATTTCTATCAGTCAAGGGAGGCATTTATCTGTAGTCAGGTAAAGAGCAGTCAGGGGTACGTGAGTAGGTCAGGCAGACAGTGATGATTCAAACCACAGCTGCCTGGAAGCTAGTCTCCAAGGCCCGGGATTTAAAGATATCTGAATGCCTGAAGATGCAGACACGTACTTCAAAAGCAGACTATAATCATCTCTCTGTATCTTCAGGCATCTAATCACCTTTAAAAAGTTGTATAACTAGGAGGGGAGGGAAAGAGAGGTACATCCACACACACCCATTCTGAATCTCTATGTTTTTTAGCTCCCAAATTACAGAGCCCTAGAGCCTGGCCAGAGGCTGTGCCATCTCTAGAGGAGGACAGTAACAATCCTTCCTACATTACTGGAGTGCCCTAGCTACAACTCCATGTGGCATCACACCCTGTGGCATTTAATGCGTCAGTAAGGGGTTTGGGTTTGATTGCAAGGCTCTTCACAACTGATCCTCCAACACATCCCCTTAAGGGTGGTTTGGGTTATTTTAGCATTGCCACAGCAGGTCAGAGACGACTGTGTCAGCTCTGCACGAGAGCAGCACAGCGGTGGCCTCCCATCTTCAAAGCACTTAGCCTTTAACACAAGAGACAAATAGATCTAAAGAGGTTAGGAACGGAAAACAAAAAAGCCCATTTTGCATACAGATTGCATGATTTCTTGAAAGTGCTTAATTAGAGAGTCCACCATGACCCAAGAGCTCCTCCCATGTCTCCGCTTCAGGCAAGAGACTGTTTCCATGAAAGATCCCACTTTCCTCAAGCCTTCCTCAGCAGGTGGCTTGAATTTTATTCTGCTCAACTAAGTCTGAAGCTCCTTAGGCCCTTGGAAAATTTGTAGATGAGTTCATTAAGCCAAATACAGATGTTCAGTTCTTTGCCCATCTCCACAAATGCATTGCTCCAGCTCTATGTCAAAACAGTTAAATAAAATAAATAAATAGAACTCAGACAAATGGCTGAAAACATCTTCTAGTAATCTCCTGATTTTCCTAGAATACTGCAAAAATTGAGCTAGAGAGTTCATGATCCTGCCCTACATAAAACTGTCCCAAACATACGCAACAAATACACTAAATCCTTAGTCAAGACAGCTTGTATTCCTGGGAAGGGCTTAAAAACAAGAAGAAAAATGTCACTTTTGCTTTGTGATTCTGCAGCACAATTTGTCATGACACTGACTGCTTTACTTGCTGCATCCAAAAAAATCCTGAAACTTTAAAAGTTCCAGTGTTTTCTGACCTTCTATTCTCCACAAGATGAGGTGGGGCATTTAGAAGTATGTGGGTGAAAAACCCAGAGCCCATCTCAGGTCGCATATCTACTTCCATTAGCACAGGAACCCTCAATGCAATTCTCTTACAGGAGTCACTCAGACCCAAGCAGGGTTTTGAAATGCTTCTCTCCTCCTTTGCACAAGGAAGATTGTGGGGAAAAAAACAAACAACACACAACCAAAAACCTTCAAAGTGAGCTCAGACTGTAATGAACCAAGTTATATTGAGAGCTGCCCCTCCCTAATTTCATAAATACGTGTACCAACAAATTTGTGGTACAAATGCTTGTTGTGAAAAAGAGCTTCATACTTTTCACTGAAAACAACCCCCCTCACAGCACATTTTCATGAATTACACAGAAGACAAACAAGGACTTGGGGAAATGTCTTCTCTTCAACTTCTCTTGTCATTAATTTTCCAAGACCACAGCAAGAGAGGACAGCCATGCCCTACAATAACCATGTTTGCTGGAACAAAGTCCTTGCCCAGAGATGATGACTGAACTTTCTCGCATTTTTCCAGCTACTTCTGGTGGAAAAAAAATCAAAACCATCTCAAGACCATTATCAACCCACTGCCAGCCTCGCTGCGATGATGTTGCACTCCCCTCCCCAGGCTGGGAATGTGTTCCACCAACTACAGGCTCTTGCACCCTCAGAAGTTTTTGTGGCATCTTCTGCATCCATTTATGCAGTTGTTGCTCCTGGCATCTGACCCAGGGAGAACTTGTTCAAACTTTGAGTTTACTCCAAGAGGAAACTCTGCTCCTTAATTTCCTCTCACCAATATACAAAGCGCGACATTCATCTCCCTGCACCCTCCACGTCGCCCCTTCTTTTCTTCTAAAGCCTGTATTGATTTATGCACCAACCCTTCTAAGGCATGTATAATTTCACAACCACCTGCTGCTTTATTCACAGGAAACATCTAGAAAAAATACAATAGCCTATTGTTCAACAGAAAACTCTGTGCTTTATTCTATTTTTTTCTTTTTAATAAGAAACCAAAATTACTCTTAAAGAACAATATGTTTCAAGCAACCATTTTCAACCAGAAACTATGTAGATACTTATTTACATAGCAGAAGCCTTTATGAGACCAAGATATGAGCCAGAACATGCCTCTGTTAACAAGCAAGCTGGCTTCCAAGGGATACCAGAGCATATTGCTTCCCCCCTGCAAGCCCTCAGAAGATACATAACACCGACTGAAGAAAACTCCTGCTTCTAACGGAGGAGTGAAAGGAGTTTCAGCATTTAGTAAACAAGCAGATGTTCTAAGTTGTGTGTGTGTGCGTTCATGCTCA